>JAAQRG010329948.1:0-10550 GCA_011634625.1 Babylonia areolata | reverse complement strand
ACACACACACACAGGCAC
Source organism: Babylonia areolata (assembly GCA_011634625.1). Taxonomy (NCBI): domain Eukaryota; kingdom Metazoa; phylum Mollusca; class Gastropoda; order Neogastropoda; family Buccinidae; genus Babylonia; species Babylonia areolata. The sequence continues at coordinate 10,532 of JAAQRG010329948.1, read as the reverse complement.
ACACACTCACACACACACTGAAATACACAAACTAAAACACACACACACACACACACACACACACACACACACTCACACACACACACGCACACACACACACACACAAAACGAGCAGTAAGCTACGTGAGTGTCAGTGCTGATTAACCTCCTGCCACCCCTCTCTGCCCAGGGTGCTGCAGAGTGCTGCAGGGTTGAGGGGGTAGGTGGGGGGCGGGAGGGGCCCACACGTCATGACAGCTGATTAACTGACCTGTCCGATGCAATCGTCGGCATCTGGGCAGGGGAGACTGAGCAGCGTATAGAAGTGAGGTCAGCTGGCATCGCATCACAGGTTTCCTGATCTGACTCTCGCTGCTAGTGTCTGTGTTGGCATCACTGGGTCTCTATGACTGCAGGAAGACTTGACCCCCACCACCAGCCCCTGTCCCCGTTAACAACACTCCCTTCTCACCGAGTCTTCCCCCACCCCCCATCCCCCCTTCTTCTCCCCCTCCCTTCAGCCAACCTGCACTTTTGTAAGTTTCGGCTTTCCTTCCAATCAATGTTGGGCTGTTCGTTTGGGGAAACGGATCGAGAGTGTGTGGGCAGGGAAGAGGGTAGGGGTGTGGAGGGGGGGGGGGGGAATCTGCGGTGATTGAATAAAAGGATGACATGGGGGATGGGGGTGGGGTGGGGGACGACAGCCCGAGAATCGAACCCTGAACAACTTGACCTTCAGGACGTCAATCAACAGGTCATCAAATTCAACTCTCCTGACGAGGACAGTACAGAAGACGATACCTCCAGTGAGGTGCCCACACCTCCAGAAAGATGATCAAATACAAAAGTGAACCAGAGGTAAAAGAGGAGCCAGTCAAACGCAGGTAAACCACTCTTCTGACACTTTGACAGTGACCGCAAACATGCTGTTAAACACGCAAAGATGCGATGGGGGCTGACATAGAAGATCGAACTATTAAACTGTTCAATAGTACGACTTGACCCTCAAGCCCTTCCCTGTCTTGAATCCACCCAGGACTGATCATTTGTTGAACACCAAAGTAGGCAACGTTCACGACTACTTTCGCAATTGGGTGTGACCCACAGGAACAGAACCCATCGCGTGAGAAAAACGCTCTGCTGACAGTCACCATCCACCCCGCTACATCCACTTCCTGCTGACTGAGTCACCATCCACCCCGCTACATCCACTTCCTGCTGACTGAGTCATCATCCACCCTGCTAAATCCACTTCCGGCTGAGTCATCATCCACCCCGCTACATCCACTTCCTGCTGACTGAGTCATCATCCACCCCGCTACATCCACTTCCGGCTGAGTCATCATCCACCCAGCTACATCCACTTCCTGCTGACTGAGTCATCATCCACCCCGCTACATCCACTTCCTGCTGACTGAGTCACCATCCACCCCGCTACATCCACTTCCTGCTGACTGAGTCATCATCCACCCTATTACATCCACTTCCGGCTGACTGAGTCATCATCCACCCCGCTACATCCACTTCCTGCTGAGTCACCATCTGCCCTGTTACATCCACTTCCTGCTGACTGAGTCATCATCCACCCCGCTACATCCACTTCCTGCTGACTGAGTCATCATCCACCCTGCTACATCCACTTCCTGCTGACTGAGTCATCATCCACCCTGTTACATCCACTTCCTGTGGAGTCACCATCCACCCCGCTACATCCACTTCCTGCTGACTGAGTCATCATCTACCCTGTTACATCCACTTCCTGCTGACTGAGTCACCATCCACCCCACTACATCCACTTCCTGCTGACTGAGTCATCATCCACCCCGCTACATCCACTTCCTGCTGACTGAGTCACCATCCACCCTGTTACATCCACTTCCTGCTGACTGAGTCACCATCCACCCTGTTACATCCACTTCCTGCTGACTGAGTCATCATCCACCCTGTTACATCCACTTCCTGCTGACTGAGTCATCATCCACCCTGTTACATCCTCTTCCTGCTGACTGAGTCATCATCCACCCTGATACATCCACTTCCGGCTGAGTCATCATCCACCCTGCTACATCCACTTCCTGCTGACTGAGTCATCATCCACCCTGCTACATCCATTTCCCACTTCCTGCTGAGTCATCATCCACCCTGCTACATCCACTTCCTGCTGACTGAGTCATCATCCACCCTGCTACATCCATTTCCCACTTCCTGCTGAGTCATCATCCACTCCTCTACATCCACTTCCTGCTGACTGAGTCATCATCTACCCTGTTACATCAACTTCCTGCTGACTGAGTCATCATCTACCCTGTTACATCCACTTCCTGCTGACTGAGTCATCATCCACCCTGTTACATCCACTTCCTGCTGACTGAGTCATCATCCACCCCGCTACATCCACTTCCTGCTGACTGAGTCACCATCCACCCTGCTACATCCACTTCCTGCTGACTGAGTCATCATCCACCCTGTTACATCCACTTCCTGCTGACTGAGTCATCATCTACCCTGTTACATCCACTTCCTGCTGACTGAGTCATCATCCACCTAGCTACATCCACTTCCTGCTGACTGAGTCATCATCCACCTAGCTACATCCACTTCCTGCTGACTGAGTCATCATCCACCCTGTTACATCCGCTTCCTGCTGACTGAGTCATCATCCACCCTGTTACATCCACTTCCTGCTGACTGAGTCATCATCTACCCTGTTACATCCACTTCCTGCTGACTGAGTCATCATCCACCTAGCTACATCCACTTCCTGCTGACTGAGTCATCATCCACCTAGCTACATCCACTTCCTGCTGACTGAGTCATCATCCACCCTGTTACATCCACTTCCTGCTGACTGAGTCATCATCCACCCAGCTACATCCACTTCCTGCTGACTGAGTCATCATCTACCCTGTTACATCCACTTGCTGCTGACTGAGTCACCATCCACCCCGCTACATCCACTTCCTGTATTGTGAAAGGTCGTCAAGAAGGATAAAGTTCAATAATTATGTTGCTAATATTGAGAAGTAAGTAAACTATAAAATAATCGATTTGTAAAAATAAATAAATAAATGAATAAATAAATAACTTTTTTTTTTTTAACTACGAAAGTAAAATCAGTCTGTGCAATATTACATCATTTACAATGTCACCAAGACAATGTGGTTTGTGTGTGTGTGTGTGTGTGTGTGTGTGTGTGTGTGTGTGTGTGTGTGTGTGTGTGCTTGTGTTCAAGGGTGTATCTCGTAGAGAGAGAGACAGAGACAGAGAGAGAGAGAGAGAGAGAGAGAGAGAGAGAGAGAGACAGAGAGAGAGAGAGAGAAGGAGAACCAATTAAAGCCAAACATTTTCCAATTTGCCAGCTAATCACATACTGACATTTAAACTCGAACAAAATTTGTCGGGACAAGATGATGAGGATTCATTCCTAGCTTTCAGGGCAAATATTAAAATGCTTTGTTCCTGGTTGAGACATTTGAGTGTGGTGTCACAAATACGCCAGTACCAAGAGGATTTGTTTATGTTTTCTTTCTGTTTGGACAGGACAGTTTTGACATTTACCAAGGACTGAATTCATTTACGTGACCTGAACTGTTGCTTCAGTGTCCAGCCTCTCGACAGGCTGCCGGCCATAACTATTGTATTGTATGTTACATACAATACAGTTTGCCGTGTGATCCTTACATGTATAATTATGTACGCAAAGTGTATTATTCAAATGGAAAAAAGCAGGGGATACGTATGACTTCACAAGAAACACGAGTGAAAAGAGAAAAAAACAAGTTTCTGTGTGCTCTTTGAAACTAAAAACTATATTTTTTGGGAAATAACTCTTTTCAGAAAAATGATAAAATATGAAATCTTGTGGGGGAAAAGGCGGTCTGCTTGAATAATTATAACGATCATAATAAGTCTTGCACACATCGTCAGCGAGACAATGTCACTGGAAGGGAAGGATGGACAAGGGAGTGAACCAAAAATATTACTACAGCTCCCGGCACTTGAGTTCACTGTGTTGTCAGAGTGGAGGGACGATGTACTGATCACTTGAGTTCACTGTGTTGTCAGAGTGGAGGGACGATGTACTGATCACTTGAGTTCACTGTGTTGTCAGAGTGGAGGGACGATGTACTGATCACTTGAGTTCACTGTGTTGTCAGAGTGGAGGGACGATGTACTGATCACTTGAGTTCACTGTGTTGTCAGAGTGGAGGGACGATGTACTGATCACTTGAGTTCACTGTGTTGTCAGAGTGGAGGGACGATGTACTGATCACTTGAGTTCACTGTGTTGTCAGAGTGGAGGGACGATGTACTGATCACTTGAGTTCACTGTGTTGTCAGAGTGGAGGGACGATGTACTGATCACTTGAGTTCACTGTGTTGTCAGAGTGGACACAACATAGCAAACATGGTTTGTCGCCGACGACAGTTCAGCGTTTAACTCTGCTCTGCCAATTTGTCGCTGGCGACAATTCAGCGGTTAACACCGCTCAGAATGCTGCTCAAAAGCTAATTCCTTATCCTATCTTTCGCCCTCCCCCCCTTCCCCCCCCCCCCCACACACACAACTCCACCTCCCGCCCCCCAGCCCACTCCCGCCTTCTCTTTTCTTGAATACACACGCGCGCGCTTTTCTTTTCTTTCTTTCTTTTTTATTTTATTTTATTTTTTTTTTTTTTATCTGTTAACATCAAAATTTGTACTTGTCGCCGGATGAGACCAGACCATTTTAAAATAATTATTGCACTCAGCACGAGCAATGGAGGTGGAGAAGTGTGGCGAGACAGGGAGCAGCCGACACCGTGCTGTGGTGTGCACGCAACTCAGCACATCATCTTTTTTTTCTTCTTTGTTTTCAGTTTCTGTGTATGTTAAAGCACAATCACGTCTCGGGTTTCACTGTAAAGCAAAAAGAAAACAAAACAAAACAAAAAAGAAAGAAAAAAAAAGAAAAAAGAAAGAAAAAGAACTCATGTCGTTCAGACGGGTGTTTACAGACGGGGCAGATGTAACCACACCTGTTCACATGACATGATAACAAAAGGCGGTTACATAATATATCCACGTGATTTTGAAAGACTTTGATGATGATCACAGAGATGAGGAGGATGGTGATATGATGATGATGCTCTCTCTCTCTCTCCCTCCCTCTCTCTCTCTCTCCCTCTCTCTCTCTCTCTAGGTCGCTCTTTCTCTCATACTATCACAAAAGACACGATATTCCGTTCTGTTTCTTTTTCAGCTATTACAAAAGCTGAATGACTTAAGTAGGAAAAAAAAGAATGAAATCAATTCTCAGTCCTTGAAGACTTGACACAGTCAGAGAAAAAGTCATCTGAAAACAGAAATCGGAGAGAAGAGAAAACGTAATAATGAAAGATGTATATCTTGAGTTGTTTTTGCATTCCGTTTATTTGTAATAGGGTATAATTATGCCCGCGTGCGCACACGTGTGTATGTAAGTGGGCGTGCGTGCGTGCGTATACCATATGCATTATATAGATACATCTCTCTCTCTCTCTCTCTTTGTCCCTCTCTCTCTCTCTGGAAGAATGGGCCATGCCTAAAATCTTAATCCTTGAATAAAACACGTTTTGAGTTCTGAGTTCTGAGTTCTGAGTTCTCTCTCTCTCTCTCTCTCTCTCTATATATATATATATATATGTGTGTGTGTGTGTGTGTGTGTGTGTGTGTGCGCGCGCGCGCGCATGCGTGTGTTCGTGCGTATTTACGCGCTCAGGAGCGTGTCCCGCCACCTCCAGGCGCACTATTCACCATTCTTATCGAAACACTGAACTCTGCTCCGGAAAGTGTACAGGCCCACGAACCACGCCCCTTCATTGTCTCCCCGTCCGCTGGAATACCAGAGGAGACACATCCGCCGACTGTTTGCTGTCATTTCCGATACCCCGCGAGAAGTGACCTTATGGGGTATGATGCAGCTGTGGAGGTGCGGGGCAATCTCTTCGCGGCGGAAACAGTCAGCTACGCATGCGCATTTGTCGCTCAGTTGTTCGGGCTCTTGGCAGGAGTGCCTTGTTCAATGTCATTCAAAGTCAGAGAACAAAAAATTGAATTCCTTTGACAGAAAAGTATAGCCTACATAAGGAATATCATGAGGGAGGGGGGAGGGGGAGGAGGAGATTTGGGGAGGTCGGGGGTGGGGTGGGGATCTCTGAACTGCATTGTAATTCAAGGTGCTGCATAAAAAAAGGATAAGCTCTACCAACTTTTGTTTTGTAACCAGAACAAACTGGATTAGTTTCACGGCTGTTGCTGTTGTTGTTGTTGTCGTTGTTGTTGATGTTGATGGTAGTGGTGTTGTTATTGATGGCGTTGTTGTTGATGTTGGTGTTATTGTTATTGATGGTGTTGCTGTTGATGGTGTTGTTGTTGTTGTTGGTAGTGTTGTTGTTGTTGTTGATGGTGGTGGTGTTGTTATTGATGGTGTTGCTGTTGATGGTGTTGTTGTTGTTGTTGGTAGTGTTGTTGTTGTTGTTGATGGTGGTGGTGTTGTTGTTGATGGTGTTGTTGTTGTTGTTGATGGTGGTGGTGTTGTTATTGATGGTGTTTCTGTTGTTGTTGATGTTGTTGTTGTTGATGGTGGTGTTGTTAGTGATGGTGGTGTTGTTGTTGATGATGATGATGTTGTTGTTGATGGTGGTGGTGTTGATGGTGGTGGTGGTGTTATTGATGGTGTTGTTGTTGTTGTTGTTGATGATGTTGTTGTTGTTGATGGTGTTCTTGTTGATGATGATAGTGGTGGTGTTGTTATTGATGGTGGTGCTGTTGTTAATGTTGTTGTTGATAGTGTTGTTGTTGTTGTTGTTTGAAAGTGAATGTCTCATGATTGGGCGCTTTGTGTACAGTCCCAGTAATCGATTTTTCGGTTGTAAACCACATTTATCACAGCTCTTGATATAATAATTCAAGTCTCATGGATGTCTTTAGCCAGCGCGACAAAAAAAGTGGAAACGACAATGAAAACAACAACAACAACAACTGCGTCATACGGTATGATGTCAGACTGGCTTTTGTTGATTTTCGTCACAGGAATGGTGTGACTGAATGTACCACATGGATGAATGAAGACATCAATAAATGAACGAACAATTGAATGAGTGGTTAAGTAAATGAATACCTGAATGAATGAATGAGACCACAAGACAAAGGCACACTGATGGACATGAGGCCAAGTGAAGGGGATAGCCCAGAACCCAGACCCCTGGAGGAGTAGCCCTATGCTCCTCAATGAGTCCAAAGTAGCCCTGTGTTCCTCAATGAGTCCAAAGTAGCCCTGTGTTCCTCAATGAGTCCAAAGTAGCCCTATGTTCCTCAATGAGTCCAAAGTAGCCCTATGCTCCTCAATGAGTCCAAAGTAGCCCTATGTTCCTCAATGAGTCCAAAGTAGCCCTATGTTCCTCAATGAGTCCAAAGTAGCCCTATGTTCCACAATCAGTCCAAAGTAGCCCTATGCTCCACAATGAGTCCAAAGTAGCCCTATGCTCCTCAATGAGTCCAAAGTAGCCCTATGCTCCACAATGTCCAAAGTAGCCCTATGCTCCTCAATGAGTCCAAAGTAGCCCTATGCTCCACAATCAGTCCAACGTAGCCCTATGCTCCACAATGTCCAAAGTAGCCCTATGCTCCACAATCAGTCCAACGTAGCCCTGTGCTCCACAGTGAGTCCAACTTGAAGTAGCCCTATGCTCCACAATGAGTCCATTGTAGCCCTATGCTCCTCAATGAGTCCATTGTAGCCCTATGCTCCACAATGAGTCCATTGTAGCCCTATGCTCCTCAATCAGTCCATTGTAGCCATATGCTCCACAATCAGTCCAACGTAGCCCTATGCTCCACAATCAGTCCAACGTAGCCCTATGCTCCACAATCAGTCCAACGTAGTCCTATGCTCCACAATCAGTCCAACGTAGCCCTATGCTCCACAATGTCCAAAGTAGCCCTATGCTCCACAATCAGTCCAACGTAGCCCTGTGCTCCACAGTGAGTCCAACTTGAAGTAGCCCTATGCTCCACAATGAGTCCATTGTAGCCCTATGCTCCTCAATGAGTCCATTGTAGCCCTATGCTCCACAATGAGTCCATTGTAGCCCTATGCTCCTCAATCAGTCCATTGTAGCCATATGCTCCACAATCAGTCCAACGTAGCCCTATGCTCCACAATCAGTCCAACGTAGCCCTATGCTCCACAATCAGTCCAACGTAGTCCTATGCTCCACAATCAGTCCAACGTAGCCCTATGCTCCACAATGTCCAAAGTAGCCCTATGCTCCACAATCAGTCCAACGTAGCCCTGTGCTCCACAGTGAGTCCAACTTGAAGTAGCCCTATGCTCCACAATGAGTCCATTGTAGCCCTATGCTCCTCAATGAGTCCATTGTAGCCCTATGCTCCACAATGAGTCCATTGTAGCCCTATGTTCCTCAATGAGTCCATTGTAGCCCTATGCTCCACAATCAGTCCAACGTAGCCCTATGCTCCACAGTGAGTCCAACTTGAAGTAGCCCTATGCTCCACAATGAGTCCATTGTAGCCCTATGCTCCACAACGAGTCCAAAGTAGCCCTATGCTCCACAACGAGTTCAAAGTAGCCCTATGCTCCACAATGAGTCCATTGTAGCCCTATGCTCCACAACGAGTCCAAAGTAGCCCTATGCTCCACAACGAGTTCAAAGTAGCCCTATGCTCCACAATGAGTCCATTGTAGCCCTATGCTCCACAACGAGTCCAAAGTAGCCCTATGCTCCACAACGAGTTCAAAGTAGCCCTATGCTCCACAATGAGTCCATTGTAGCCCTATGCTCCACAACGAGTCCAAAGTAGCCCTATGCTCCACAACGAGTTCAAAGTAGCCCTATGCTCCACAATGAGTCCATTGTAGCCCTATGCTCCACAACGAGTCCAAAGTAGCCCTATGCTCCACAACGAGTTCAAAGTAGCCCTATGCTCCACAATGAGTCCATTGTAGCCCTATGCTCCACAACGAGTCCAAAGTAGCCCTATGCTCCACAACGAGTTCAAAGTAGCCCTATGCTCCACAATGAGTCCATTGTAGCCCTATGCTCCACAACGAGTCCAAAGTAGCCCTATGCTCCACAACGAGTTCAAAGTAGCCCTATGCTCCACAATGAGTCCATTGTAGCCCTATGCTCCACAACGAGTCCAAAGTAGCCCTATGCTCCACAACGAGTTCAAAGTAGCCCTATGCTCCACAATGAGTCCATTGTAGCCCTATGCTCCACAACGAGTTCAAAGTAGCCCTATGTTCCACAATGAGTCCATTGTAGCCCTATGCTCCACAACGAGTCCAAAGTAGCCCTATGCTCCACAATGAGTCCATTGTAGCCCTATGCTCCACAATGAGTCCATTGTAGCCCTATGTTCTTCAATGTCCAAAGTAGCCCTATGTTCCACAATCAGTCCAAGGTAGCCCTATGTTCCTCAATGTCCAAAGTAGCCCTATGTTCCTCAATGTCCAAAGTAGCCCTATGCTCCACAATCGGTCCAAAGTAGCCCTATGTTCCTCAATGTCCAAAGTAGCCCTATGCTCCACAATCGGTCCAAAGTAGCCCTATGTTCCTCAATGTCCAAAGTAGCCCTATGCTCCACAATCGGTCCAAAGTAGCCCTATGTTCCTCAATGTCCAAAGTAGCCCTATGCTCCACAATCGGTCCAAAGTAGCCCTATGTTCCTCAATGTCCAAAGTAGCCCTATGCTCCACAATCGGTCCAAAGTAGCCCTATGTTCCTCAATGTCCAAAGTAGCCCTATGCTCCACAATCGGTCCAAAGTAGCCCTATGTTCCTCAATGTCCAAAGTAGCCTTATGCTCCACAATCGGTCCAAAGTAGCCCTATGTTCCTCAATGTCCAAAGTAGCCCTATGCTCCACAATCGGTCCAAAGTAGCCCTATGTTCCACAATCAGTCCAAAGTAGCCCTATGCCCCTCAATGAGTCCAACGTAATAAGTCCAGTACTGTGTCGCATCACGTTGCAATGTGATGCGTTGCACTGTATGGTATAAAGTAAAGCCTTTTTTTTTTTTTTTTGTCGTAACATTGTCCCTCGTGAAAACCAAACCACTCTTCAAATAAAGATCGCGTCGCTGGTGTCACACTTTTTCTTCTTATTATTTTTCACTCCAAGCCTGCGTGTATACACCTTTTTTAACCTGTCACAATGGACTTCTCTACTTTATATTATCAGAGGTCAGTCTCTTGTTGTCGTGGGTTCTTATACAAGCGCTGAACAGAGATCTCGTTTCCTCGTATCACTTGAAAGACTATGATGTATACGCAGACCAACACTAAACGTCCGACGGAGGCTGAGAAAGCAAGCCTTGATCGCCGGGCCCAGGGGGACGGTCGAGTGTTCACTGTGCGCCAAAACCCGGCTGGGGAACACACATGTGGCGTCACAGCTGACAAACACATCCATCCGACTGCATTCATTCACTATAAAAGAATACTAAGCTATCATTACTTTTCAGCTCAAAGAAAATTATTTATTCAAGAACACGCACGCACGCACGCAC
>JAAQRG010329946.1:0-10553 GCA_011634625.1 Babylonia areolata | reverse complement strand
GTGTTGATGTGTAGTTTTCATGCAGTAACTAGCCATATTCCCCCGTGTTGAAGTATAGTTTTCATGCAGTAACTAGCCTATATTCCCCCTTGTTGAAGTATAGTTTTCATGCAGTAACTAGCCTGCATTCCCCCGTGTTGATGTGTAGTTTTCATGCAGTAACTAGCCATATTCCCCCGTGTTGAAGTATAGTTTTCATGCAGTAACTAGCCTATATTCCCCCTTGTTGAAGTATAGTTTTCATGCAGTAACTAGCCTGCATTCCCCCGTGTTGATGTGTAGTTTTCATGCAGTAACTAGCCATATTCCCCCGTGTTGAAGTATAGTTTTCATGCAGTAACTAGCCTATATTCCCCCTTGTTGAAGTATAGTTTTCATGCAGTAACTAGCCTGCATTCCCCCGTGTTGATGTGTAGTTTTCATGCAGTAACTAGCCATATTCCCCCGTGTTGAAGTATAGTTTTCATGCAGTAACTAGCCTATATTCCCCCTTGTTGAAGTATAGTTTTCATGCAGTAACTAGCCTGCATTCCCCCGTGTTGATGTGTAGTTTTCATGCAGTAACTAGCCATATTCCCCCGTGTTGAAGTATAGTTTTCATGCAGTAACTAGCCTATATTCCCCCTTGTTGAAGTATAGTTTTCATGCAGTAACTAGCCTGCATTCCCCCGTGTTGATGTGTAGTTTTCATGCAGTAACTAGCCTGCATTCCCCCGTGTTGATGTGTAGTTTTCATGCAGTAACTAGCCTGCATTCCCCAGTGTTGAAGTGTAGGGTTCATGCAGTAACTAGCCATATTCCCCCGTGTTGATGTGTAGTTTTCATGCAGTAACTAGCCAGCATTCCCCCGTGTTGAAGTGGAGCTTTCATGCAGTAACTAGCCTGCATTCCCCCGTGTTGATGTGTAGTTTTCATGCAGTAACTAGCCTGTATTCCCCCGTGTTGATGTGTAGTTTTCCTACAGTAACTAGCCTGTATTCCCCCGTGTTGATGTGTAGTTTTCATGCAGTAACTAGCCTGTATTCCCCCGTGTTGTGTAGTTTTCATGCAGTAACTAGCCGATATTCCCCCGTGTTGAAGTGTAGTTTTCATGCAGTAACTAGCCTGCATTCCCCCGTGTTGAAGTGTAGTTTTCATGCAGTAACTAGCCTATATTCCCCCGTGTTGAAGTGTAGTTTTCATGCAGTAACTAGCCTGTATTCCCCCGTGTTGATGTGTAGTTTTCATGCAGTAACTAGCCTATATTCCCTCGTGTTGATGTGTAGTTTTCATGCAGTAACTAGCCTATATTCCCTCGTGTTGATGTGTAGTTTTCATGCAGTAGCCAGCCTGCATTCCCCCGTGTTGAAGTGTAGTTTTCATGCAGTAACTAGCCTGCATTCCTCCGTGTTCATGTGTAGTTTTCATGCAGTAACTAGCCTATATTCCCCCGTGTTGATGTGTAGTTTTCATGCAGTAACTAGCCTATATTCCCCCGTGTTGATGCGTAGTTTTCATGCAGTAACTAGCCTGCATTCCCCAGTGTTGTGTAGTTTTCATGCAGTAACTAGCCTATATTCCCCCGTGTTATGTAGTTTTCATGCAGTAACTAGCCTCCATTCCCCCGTGTTGAAGTGTAGTTTTCATGCAGTAACTAGCCTATATTCCCTCGTGTTGATGTGTAGTTTTCATGCAGTAACTAGCCTATATTCCCTCGTGTTGAAGTGTAGTTTTCATGCAGTAACTAGCCTATATTCCCTTGTGTTGATGTGTAGTTTTCATGCAGTAGCCAGCCTGCATTCCCCCGTGTTGAAGTGTAGTTTTCATGCAGTAACTAGCCTGCATTCCTCCGTGTTCATGTGTAGTTTTCATGCAGTAGCTAGCCTATATTCCCCCGTGTTGATGAGTAGTTTTCATGCAGTAACTAGCCTATATTCCCCCGTGTTGATGCGTAGTTTTCATGCAGTAACTAGCCTGCATTCCCCGGTTGATATGTAGTTTTCATGCAGTAACTAGCCTCCATTCCCCCGTGTTGAAGTGTAGTTTTCATGCAGTAACTAGCCTGCATTCCCCCGTGTTGATGTGTAGTTTTCATGCAGTAACTAGCCTATATTCCCCCGTGTTGATGTGTAGTTTTCATGCAGTAACTAGCCTGCATTCCCCCGTGTTGATGTGTAGTTTTCATGCAGTATTAGCCAGCATTCCCCCGTGTTGAAGTGTAGTTTTCATGCAGTAACTAGCCTGTATTTCCACGTGTTGATGTGTAGTTTTCATGCAGTAACTAGCCTATATTCCCCCGTGTTGATGTGTAGTTTTCATGCAGTAACTAGCCTGCATTCCTCCGTGTTGTGTAGTTTTCATGCAGTAACTCGCCTGCATTGCCCGTGTTGATGTGTAGTTTTCATGCAGTAACTAGCCTGCATTCCCCCGTGTTGGTGTGTAGTTTTCATGCAGTAACTAGCCTATATTCCCTCGTTTTGGTGTGTAGTTTTCATGCAGTAACTAGCCTGTATTCCCCCGTGTTGATGTGTAGTTTTCCTACAGTAACTAGCCTGCATTCCCCCGTGTTGTGTAGTTTTCATGCAGTAACTAGCCTGCATTCCCCCGTGTTGATGTGTAGTTTTCATGCAGTAACTAGCCTGCATTCCCCCGTGTTGTGTAGTTTTCATGCAGTAACTAGCCTGCATTCCCCCGTGTTGATGTGTAGTTTTCATGCAGTACCTGGCCTGTATTCCCCCGTGTTGATGTGTAGTTTTCATGCAGTAACTAGCCTGCGTTCCCCCGTGTTGAAGTGTAGTTTTCATGCAGTAACTAGCCTGCATTCCCCCGTGTTGAAGTGTAGTTTTCATGCAGTAACTAGCCTGCATTGCCCCGTGTTATGTAGTTTTCATGTAGTAACTAGCCTGCATTCCCCCGTGATGTGTAGTTTTCATGCAGTAACTAGCCTGTATTCCCCCGTGTTGATGTGTAGTTTTTATACAGTAACTAGCCTGCATTTCCCCGTGTTGAAGTGTAGTTTTCATGCAGTAACTAGCCTGCATTTCCCCGGTGTTGAAGTGTAGTTTTCATGCAGTAAGTAGCCTGTATTCCCCCGTGTTGATGTGTAGTTTTCATGCAGTAACTAGCCTGCATTGCCCGTGTTGATGTGTAGTTTTCATGTAGTAACTAGCCTGCATTCCCCCGTGATGTGTAGTTTTCATGCAGTAACTAGCCTGTATTCCCCCGTGTTGATGTGTAGTTTTCATGCAGTAACTAGCCTGCATTCCCCCGTGTTGATGTGTAGTTTTCATGCAGTAACTAGCCTGCATTCCCCCATGTTTATGTGTAGTTTTCATGCAGTAACTAGCCTGTATTCCCCCGTGTTGATGTGTAGTTTTCATGCAGTAACCAGCCTGCATTGCCCCGTGTTGTGTAGTTTTCATGCAGTAACCAGCCTGCATTCCCCATGTTGATGATGTCCAGTGACTAGACCTGTGTTCTCCCACGTTGTCTGTTTTCATGCTGTGACTAGGTCTGTATCCCCCTCCATGTTGATGTCCGATTTTCTTGAATTCACGAGGCCTGTACTCCCCCTGCTGTGACTTGGCCTGTGTTCCCCCATGCTGATGCCAAAACCATTGGTCCACTGTGCGCGTTGTAAACGCCAAGAAAAAAAAACCCTGCAGTGACGAGCGTAACAAAAGTACAGTTTGCCGTGTAAATATGGCTGTAGCATTCTGCAAAACAACTTAAATCAGAGATGCCAGTCATACCGACCCACCCTATCTTTGAACAGCAAAGTACTCGATGAGTAACTTTGATTTTTGTCGAGCGTTTGTTTCTTTTGTGGTCAGTAAAAGCATTGTACTGAACGGGCCTAATCGTTAATAATCTAAACAAATTATGCACATGGTCAGTATTTTGAAGAGGAGAAAATGGCTTGTGCCACTTCACTGAAAAGAAGAGCAGAACATTGTCAATGAAGGTCGGTCTTCCTAAATTTTTGTGTAGTTCGCTATAAAGCCTTTATTCATATGTGAAAATGTATCCTCGTACCAAATCTATTACTGCCGACCACAAGGGCCTCGCAGCAAAAGTACCATCCATGTTTGTGGTTTTCGAAGATTGTGTATGCGGTTCTACATACACTGCCTCGGTTATCTATTTCGATAATTAAAAAGATGCGAAGGCTGCTTTAAAAACAAAAAGACTCAAAGTGAGATGGATTTTGTGGTTGGCACCGGGTACATGCTGTAATTTTTTTATTTAAAATAATATATTTTGATATATAAATTGAAAAGAAAAGGGGGCACGCGTGCTTTGGAATGCGCGAGCGTATCGCGACAAAGATACTGCACACAAAGTGGACCAATGGGGTCGTCAGGTCTATTTCCCTTGATTTGTAGTTGTTTCCCTTGGCCTGTAGGATCGTGGACGAAGCACATCGTCATGGGGCAAAAGCTCACCGACAATGTGCAAGTCATGGTAGTGTTGCCAAAAAGTGAATTTGCGTTAAAAAAAAAAAAAAAAAAAGCACAAAGCTAAATCATTCTTCCAGTGTACTACTTTGCAAAACTGTTTTTGCTTTGTTTTTATCGCAGATTCGCTTTTTTCCTTTTAGCAACACTACCATGACTTGCACATTCTCGGTGAGCTTTTGTTACGTCCTATTTTTCAAATCTGATTCATGTCAGATATTGTGTAATCGTTTTCTTTCACAAAATAAAGAACGGTGACTGAATGTTGAGTGTCTTTAATTTGATTCAGAAAAAAATTACCAGGGGGAGGAACGGCCGAATCACAAAGTTGGACTTAATATACATTTTGCGTCGGTCATTCCTCCCCCTTAAAAAAAAAAAAAAATCACAAAACGAGCCATATTTATTTTTTCAATCTTTTTATTAAAATAACTTACAATGACAAACGCATGCAAACGTAACAGTAAAACATTATGCTCGATTTTTTTTTTTTTAGGGGGAGGAAGGCATTCCTATATATTACTAAGTCCAACTTTATAAATCGGCCGTTCCTCCCCCTAGTAAATCAGCTTTGAACTTGTTACGTCGCTGAAGAGCCGCTAGTCTCCGGACTTAAATGTTCCGTCAACTAAAAATGCCATTGAAAGTGATGACCCAGTGGCTCCCACCTTTCAATGACAAAACACAATTTCACCAACCCTCAAATAAATGTTCCAGATAAGGAACATGCAATGGACTAGCACCCGTACCACCACTGAACATAAGACAACGTTCGGACAGGAGAAAGGCGAATGTTCGTGTAACTTAACGATATTTGTAAAAGGGGAGGCAGGATATATGTGCTGGTGAATGGGAAGTTCACCAGCTTGAAAACGCACGCAGACACACGCGCGCGCTTTCAAGTTGGCGCACTTCCCATTCACCAGCACATATATCCTGCTTCCCCTTTTACAAATATCGTTAACAGTTACACGAACTTTTTTGGGTGGGGTAAGGAATGGGTTAGTCCCAGTGCCAGCATTCCACAGGGAACTATCGATGTCGGGTACTACTGCTTACGTGTCACTTTGGGTGGTGTTCCGTAGTGCACGTTCCCATCCAAGATACGCGGAACACCACCAACAAAGCCGCCCTTTTCTGGAGACAATTTTCACGGAGTGTGAGCGAGTGTCACCCCCGGAATAGAGACCGCCGCCACCACGTCCCTTCAACGACAGTCCCCAGAGCATCTGCCGACACTGGAGACTGACAGTTGCGACAAGTTTTAACGGGGGAAGGGACATCGATACTTGGCCACAACGAGAGCACGGCATAAAAGGCCATTCGTTTTGGGTTCAGCTTCGAACCTAATTATCTATTTCCCTGTATAAAAGTGGATGGGAGTCAAAAGGAATTCTGACAAACACAAATCTGTACTTTCCGCCCTCTGTTGAAATCTACCCTTTTCGATACAGAACAGATAGACCGAAATAACAATACTGTACAAGGCAATAGAAGAAACTATACCTCTTAAGTCTGGCATTGTCCGATCCGATAACATCAATTCATCTAAGTCATCAATTTAAACCGTCCACAGGAAAATTTGGCGGGTAGTGTCAAATCTAAGAAACTTAGTTATCAAGACTGTTCAGAAAAAAAGGAAAAAAATCAACTTCTTCGGTGTATCTCCTTTTCAAATGCTTGCTGGCGCTGTCAGAACGACTGCTGACTGAAGACCAGCAACTGTTCTGATGTTGCACAGATCCGTCAAGTGGAGCTTAATGCCTCGACCATTCATAAGTGTCACACGTCAAACAGAGGACAACAAAGCATTTTTCTGTCTGGAACAGGTGCCGTGACTTCCTGACATCCAGTCTGTCTCGGGGATCCAGAACTGAACGATGTGTTCACACTTCATATAAGTGGAGTGATGGCCTAGAGGTAACGCGTCCGCCTAGGAAGCGAGAGACTGAGCGCGCTGGTTCGAATCACGGCTCAGTCGCCGATATTTTCTCCCCCTCCACTAGACCTTGAGTGGTGGTCTGGACGCTAGTCATTCGGATGAGACGATAAACCGAGGTCCCTTGTGCAGTGTGCACTTAACGCACGTAAAAGAACCCACGGCAACAAAAGGGTTGTTCCTGGCAAAATTCTGTAGAAAAAAATCCACTTCGATAGGAAAAACAGTTAAAGATCCTATGCTTGTCATTCTGGCGTGGTCTCTATTCTCTCCACATAACATGACAGCCACTAAATCTTCCAGTCTGTGTCATGTGACCTTTCCTCACTAGAAAGACGGCTGCACCAGGGCGTGCAGCGGAAGCCTGTGGCAGGTGTCATTCCGATTCGCCTGTTCCTATTTCGCCTATTCTCGATTCACCTGTTAACGAGATCCTGACACTCCCTGTTTCCATTTCGGCTCCGTCTCCTAAAGACACCAATTCCTCTTTTAAATGTAAAATAAGTCACGTTAATAGTGATAAAAAAACTACTTCATGACACACATACATATCCGCGCAAACACATTCATGAATTTTATTCAGCTTATGTGAATATGCATGTGTCTCCAACCAAAATGCATATATGATGCGCCGCCTAAAGGTTGAGAGAACTCTCCCCTAATTCATAACGTTTTCATCTTGTACAAACGTTCATTTTGGCGTATATGTGACATCTTTGTTTTGTTGACTATCTGTCCGGCTTTGAGCAGTGGGGAATGAACGGAAACGTTTTTACTTATCGTCCAAGGATTGCATGTGCGTGTGCATCTGTGTGTGTGTGAGCGCGCGTTTGTGTGCATATGTATACATATGTGTATATGAGAGAGAGAAGGCAAAACGGGAATGGTGGAACAGGACAGTCAAACTAGCAAGAGGCCACAGAGTGGCCACACAATGAGTAGGCGAAACGGAAATAGGCGAATCGGACCTGTTCCCTCCAACACCTCCCACCTCTTCAAAGAAATCATCAAGGTTTCTATTCCATGCTTGCTACACACGACGCTTGACCCACTACCCACCGCCTGACTTGAGTCCTGGTTCCCTTCACAAGACCACAGCACCTCCAGGTCAGCACGTGATAGAATTTTGTCCCGCAGACACAATAAGGTCCCTGGCGTACACACTGTGTGAATCAACTTCCACGGACAACAATAAGGTCCTTGGCGTACACACTGTGTGAATCAACTTCCACGGACAACAATAAGGTCCTTGGCGTACACACTGTGTGAATCAACTTCCATGGACAACTATAAGGTCCCTGGCGTACACACTGTGTGAATCAACTTCCATGGACAACTATAAGGTCCCTGGCGTACACACTGTGTGAATCAACTTCCATGGACAACTATAAGGTCCCTGGTGTACACACTGTGTGAATCAACTTCCATGGACAAATGGCAGGAACCTGTACACCATATACGTGGACTACAACAGAAGATCACTGTGTGAAATTGTAATGACTGGCAGAAATCTGTGCAACAGAATTGTGGCAATCGTTTTCTTTTTTTGGGGGGGTCCATCTGTGTGTCCACATCAGGGAGGTGTGTCTGTTTCCCCTGTGTCCTGGGTCACAGCTGTAGGGGTCCTTTCCATTCTGGTGCGTCTCTTCCAGAGGCTGCCCTTGTCAGCTTCACCTCTGCAAGCAAATATATACTACATTAAAACAAATATATTAGGTCATGTATCTCAAATATATTAGGTCATGTATCTCGGGTTTTTTTTGTTTTGTTTTTTTTAATCAATGGCAGATGTGTTGTCACGTATATGGATCAAACCACACGCTCTGACACCTTGAAACTGAATCTACACACACCCACCCCTCACTAATATCGTGTTCATTAGCGAAAACAGGTTACGGTTCAGATTCTAAATATTCCCCGAGTGCTTCCCCCAAATAGCGAAAACAGCTGATTCGGAAATGTTCCGTGATGTACTCGAAATGTCCCTGCTCTAACTAGCAAATCGATTTTTGGCAACTGAAAGGGAAGCTATTCCATTATCTTGGTTCAGCCCAGTGAAACGATGTCAAAACGTAGTTTCTTCCCTTTATTTGTTCCCGGTCTCAGGTAAACTGTCTTTTTATGCACGAAACTAGTAAAAGTTCATGCAATCCCGGACTCTGCTACCCACTGTCTTTCATATACTACAATTGCAGATTTGTCTGTTGGCAGTAACTGAGTAATGAATACTGATTCTCAGGAAACGCAGAGTATGAAGAAATACTGAAATCTGGAGTACCATACATTATTCTGTAACAAGACACCCCGGAATACTTTTGAAAATCAGCATTACAGACCGAGAAGCTTTTGCGGTGGTTTTTTGTTTTATGTTTTGGTATGTATGTTTTAGTTCCGAAGCTCGTTACCAATGAATAAATAGATAAATAAATCTCAATTACAAACATCGTTAAATCTTCTTATTGTCACATCAAACCCAAGGGTATAAGGAAAAAGCAGACAATTTCTTATTTCGATACATAAAGGAACACTGCCAGCGAGAGCTTCGTAAAGCTACCAAAACAAAGCAAAATGTCCTGATGCACTATTTCCAAAGGGGTTATTTACTATGACAAGGGGGGTTTAATTCACCGAAGACGGACAGAAGCCGCCTTGACGGCGAAACTGCACAACTCAACTGACTAGGAAACGCAGACTATGAAGAAATACTGAAATCTGGAGTGCCATCCATTATTCTGTAACAAGACACCCCGGAATACTTTTTAAAATCAGCATTGCAACATAAATCTTCGGATGGTAGTCAAACTATTCAGCAACAGACCTCAGTGATAAGATTTGCAATGAAATTCTTCCATTGCTAAAACTTAAGCACATACTACTAGTCAGCTATAATAATAATAAGAAGTTGAATAAGACACCCAAATTTGTGCATTTATTTCTGATGAATAGTACATGAACTGCATGTTTGTCGGACTACTTTATAAAATGCAATATTGGATGGGACGTATAAAAGCTTCATAGCCTACCGTTTTCACTTGAGGATTTTTTGTTTAATGTTCCATCACACATACTAGACATTTGGTTTTAAGATTTATTTCACTCTGGTGAGTTATCGTTTAAAAGGTAGAGAGGGGGAGTGGGTTGAAAGGCGAGTTGGACGAAACCGTTGTCACTGCGCAACTACTGCTGTGATGAAATGGGGCTGTAAGGGGAAGTAACATCAAATGTCTTTAATGGATACTTGAATTGTTTGCTCATGTACCTGGATATGATTTGTCGCAGACTTTTGTGGCCCTGTACAATTTGGTATATCATTTACAAAATGTTTTATTTCATTCTGGTTTCATTTGTTACTTAAATTTTATTTTCAATGTGAATATGTTTTGAAAGAATTGATTACATGAGTGAGTTTGTAAAAAGGACTGATTGTTCATTCTTACTTAATATTTTCTTTTCTCTCTCTCTCGGCGTCTGCGATGGTCTTTGCTTTTTTTCCGTAATGGTATGATTGGATGTATCTTTTTATATATATGCCCCTGTGGGTTTTTTTTTTTTTAATTAAAGTTTCACTGTTCACTCATGGATCGGAAGATCAGGAGGAGCGACATACACATACCCCTCCTCCTAAACCCCCCACCCCTTTTTTTTTTTTTTTTTCCTCAATAGTTTCAATTTCATTTTCTCAAGGAGGCGTCACTGCATTCGGACAAATCTATATTCGCTACACCACATCTAGACAGATGCCTGACCAGCAGCGTAACCCAACGCGCAAAGTCAGGCCTTGAGTACATGCACATACATTCGTGTACCTATCAAGAGAGGATTTTTTCTACAGACCTTGGCCGGACCTCGCCTGATCAGTCGTCTCATCCGAATGACAAGACGCTCGATACAATGGGAACTCACACTTCACGTTCCGATCCATAAAACATTCGTTGTTATTTCCCCTGAAGGGAGGACCAGAAACAACATGAACACAGGCGTACGGACCTCGGCAGATCGATGGCCAGAAAATCTATCAGTGTACGTGTTTTCCTCCAAATACGCCAGCTTTTTGGTGGCAGTCGGTTGTAGAGAACACACACACACACACACAAAAATCAATTAAATAAAAATCACACACTGACACACATACGCGCGCGCACGCACACACACATACACACGCACACACACACAAAGCG
>JAAQRG010329945.1:0-5000 GCA_011634625.1 Babylonia areolata | reverse complement strand
CTAAAAGCAGGAAAACCTAAACGTAATAAAAAATTTTTTTTAAAAGCTACAGGCCTATTGCTTTTACATCGCATGTCAGTAAACTAATGGAAAAAATAGTCCTGCTGAGAATAATAACTTACTGTGAAAAATACAATATCATTCCAGTGAATCAGGCAGGCTTTAGAAAAGGAAGATCAACAGTTGAACACCCAGTAAAAATTACAACTCAAATAAAACGTCAGTTGGCCCGCAGAAAAAGTTTTTTGATGTTGAAAAAGCCTACGATCAGGTTTGGCACAAACGTCTCCCATGCAAACTGAAATCAGTCGGAATATCTGGTAATCTCTATGAGTATATAGAAAGCTTTTATCTAATAGAACTATCCAAGCGAGGGTGGGAACACATTATTCTTTACCACATAAACTTGACATGGGAATTCCTCAGGGCTCAGTTATAGCCCCTATACTTTTTAATATTCTTATTCAGGATCTCCCAAAGGTATTGTCAAATCGTGTAGTTATAGTACAGTATGCTGATGACATTTGTATGTGGATGGGTGTCACTCTAAAAAGTCAACCCCACAAGGAGCACAGAATTACATACGGCGTTTGTATCAATCTGATCTTGACAACCTTGGTAACTATATGTTTGAAAATGGTCTAGCCTTGTCGACAGAAAAAACATGTATGATGTTGTTTAATTCAGGTGGTAACCCATCTAGCATGCCAATTTTTAAATTACTTGGTGACGTCATTGATTATAAACAGGCGGTGAAGTTTTTAGGTGTTTATCTTACTTCAAAACTGACATGGAATATTCACTTTGATTACATCTTAACAAAGGCAAGGAAAAGTATCAATCTAATGAAAATTCTAAGCCGCTTACCTTGGGGAATGGATACAAAAACATTGATCCATCTATCCATGGCCCTTGTAAGATCTAAGTTAATGTATGCACAAGAAATACTTTTCAGTGCACCTAAATATCTATTACAAAAGATTCAAAGTGTAGACTGTAAGGCTATCAAAATTGCCCTCGGACTGCCCTTTCATGCATCCAACCATGAAACATACAAAACAGCCGGAATTCTTCCTTTAAATGAGCATCGTGAGTTAGCAACAGCAAAATTCGCTGTAAGATACACTTCTATAACAGAAAATTTCATTGCTGCTGAACTGACAGTAAAATCTGACAATGATTTTCCAAAAAGAGCTAAAGCTATTTCATTACAAGAAACAGCTGCAACTTACGTTTCAAATCTGTTAAAAGAATCTGGTGTTAACATGAACGAGTTAGCTATAAAACCATCTTATACTCCTATTCCTTTTTGGGAAATGTTGACAGCAGATTTTGATATCAACTATTCTGAAACAAAAAAGGAAGAAAACATAAATATCACGACGAGTACTGCCAGAATACACATAGCAAAAAAATACCAGAATCATCTCCATATATTTAGAGATGGATCCGTTCTTGATGACAAAAATGCTGGCGCGGCTTTTACTATTCCCGCTTTTAAAGTTGAAAAATCTTACTTTATTGGAAAGAATCTTTCCATTTTTATGGCTGAACTTGTTGCTATTATACAAGCATTGAGCTACTTGGTGAGCCATCAAATAGTTTTCTTGAAAATAGCATTCTTTGTTGATTCCAAATTAGTACTTTATGCTCTAGAATCATTTAGCCTTGAAACAAGACCTGACTTAGTTATTGAGGCAAATCATTTGGTACATTGTTTGAGGATGAAAGGTACTGATGTCAGTTTCTGTTGGGTGCCTTCTCATGTGGGCATTTATGGCAATGAAACTGCTGATAAAGCAGCTAAAAGAGGAACACAAGATTCAGAAAAATCCACAAAAATACTTGTCCGACTTTCCGTGAAAGAAGCATACACTATGTTAGAAAAAAACAGCATGGGGTCGATTTCATAAACGATGGAAGACAGAGTCTTCAAAACAGAAAGGGACATTATTCTCCAAAAGTATTATTAAAGAAAAAATACCGAATTCTTCAGCTTGCTATTCAAGATTAATAACCTCTACTTTCTTCCGTATAAAACTTGACGCGCTAAAGACAAAATATAGTAAAAATGTTACATGCATTTGTGGTAAGCAGTTCGGCTTGCATCATAGTTTGTTTCAATGTCAGCAGTTATGTATCTTCCTGCCCAAGTATTTCACAGAGAGTAACTATTCTGCAGATTATTTTGGGGAAGTTATTTCTAACGAGGTTCATTTAGTAGATCTTTCAAAGGCATTAGTTCATAGCCCTGTTTCTACATCCCTTTTATGAACTTCGTCCTCATGTTAATGGTTTTAGTTATTATCATCATTATTGAATTGTTACTGTTAAAGCTAATTTCATGTTAGTTATGCATTTCTTAGTAGTTTTCTACCCTTTTCTGTTTTATTCTGACTTCTCTTTCCCCTCTCCCTACCCCTCCCAACCCCCCACCCCACCCCCTCCCCCCCTTTTTTTTTCGTCTAATATCACTAATAGTGAAAAGACGCTAAACTAAAGAACGATACGTGCATACACAAAGTGGTGACTGACGCGGCGCCCGTTATCTGGATGTAGACTTCTGACTGGATTGAGGGATGGAGTGATCGACCCGTTGTTTCACAAAGAACTCTGCGATCACAGTCTCGTCCTCTTCAGAATCTTCTTCTTCTTCTTCTTCATCGTTCATGGGCTGCAACACCCACGTTCACTCGTGCGTACACGAGTGGATTTTTTACATGCATGACCGTTTTTACCCTCTCCTTTTATGCAGCAGTACTCCGTTTTCGGGGGTGTGCATGCTGGGTATGTTCTTGTTTCCATAACCCGCCGAACGCTGATATGGATTACACCTCTCTCTCTCTCTCTCTCTGTTTCTCCCTCTCTTACTTTTTATCGTAAGAGAACATCCGCTGTAAATTGTATATGTTTGGATTAGGTGTGTCTGTGGATTAGGTTACGCTTGGTTAAACCAAGGCTTGGAGAGTTTTGACGAATTTCTTTGAGTTCGGACGGAATTTGTTGTTATTTCTTTGCGTGTTTAATTCAACTCACTCAGTACGGCCAGTCCTCTCTTCTCCTCTACACAGACCCCTCGGATGTCCAGTGGGTGTCTGAATGACCCAACCGTTAGCTTCCGTCGTCAGAATTGTGGTATTCTTTGTCAACATTCACCTCTTCAGTATAAGAGCCTTCCGCTTGCAATATTTTGATGATGGTAATTGGGGTGAAACGCTGTTAACGTCGTCCCTTTCGCCGTTCGTATGGAGAGAGTTAAAGAAAGAGTAGCTGCATGCAGATGGCAGGAATTGGATTTCCATGTTAGTATCTGCTAGAGATTTAATGTTTACAGGACATTCTGCACCGTACCGGATATCAAAGCGTATTTACTTTTAAACATAGATCGACATTTAAAGTATTCAATGGCAAGATTCAGGCTTGGTATTTCTGAAATTGCAGTACCGTAAAAGAATACATAATGCAACTGATCTAAGGTACAACTTTGCAACAAGGAGGAAGAAAATGAAGTACATTTCGTCCTAACTTGTCCTGTCCTGCATGACTTAAGAGTTTCAGTTTCAGTTTCAGTTGCTCAAGGAGGCGTCACTGCGTTCGGACAAACCATATACGCTACACCACATCTGCCAAGCAGATGCCTGACCAGCAGCGTAACCCAACGCGCTTAGTCAGGCCTTGAGAAAAAAAAACCAAAAAAAACAACAACAACAACAAAAAAACCACCAAAAAACAGGGGAATAAATAATAGATAAGCTTAAATAAATAAATAAATAAATGAATAATAATTATAATATAGAAAAAGGTAGTAGTAATAATAATAGTAATACTAATAAAATGATTTTAAAAAATTTTAAAAAATAAAAATAAAAAAATAAAAAATAAAATAAAATAATAAATAAAAATAATAATAAAAATAAAATAAAATAAAAAATAAAATAAATAAATAAATAAATAAATAAGACAACAATAGTGATAAATAAGCGAATAAATGTAAAACATGAAGACACACCTTCACACACACACCCACATATGCACAACAGAAATCCACCAAACATGCAGTTTCACAGATATGAAAGCACAGTCAAATACATATAAACGTACATGAGCTCCAACACACACACACACACACACACACACACACACACACACATTACCTTGCACCTCCTCTACCCCCCTCCTCCACACACTCATTTCTAGTCTACTTAAGAACAAGGTATATATCATCCAGTTTATTTCCCAGTCAGCATAGATTAGCATTTCTCATGACTTCTCGGCATGAACAGACCATTCGCAATTTGTCAGTTTATTTGTTTAAAGCATTCAGACTGCGATCAGCTTGGAACACTGAAGTTTGTTCTTGATGATATGACCGCTTATTTCTTGTTGTTTTTCTTACATGATCATGAGTATGTACCCCTTCATGAGAGGCAATGGCCTATACATGAATAAATCATCCGTATCCCTATCCGTATCCGTATCCCTCTCTTTCTTTGCCTAGAGGACCGGATGTATATTTCAATAAGCATGTTCCATAACCCTCTTGAAATAAATTTTCGATTGCATTTGTTCGTTCCTTCTTCCTTTTCTCTCTCTCTCTCTCTCTCTCTCTCTCTCTATCTATCTGTCTCTCTGTCTCTGTCTCTGTCTCTGTCTCTTCTTCGTGCGATTGCACGTCTCGATTATGAGGGCGTGTTTTTTCCCTTGTGTCCCCATGTACCCAAATTGTGTTTCTCGGATTATAAATGATTTTGAACCTTTGAACTTTCTGTCATGGTATCTGAGTGCACATTATATCGCCAACAGTTATCCCCGAATCAAACGTAAACAGCTGTTGCCAGCCATAGCCATCCATTTTTTTTCTCGGATTAAAAATGATTTAGAACCTTTGAACTTTCTGTCATGGTAACTGAGTGCACATTATATTGCTAACAGTTAACCCCGAATCAAACGTAAACAGCTGTTGTCAGCCATAGCCATCCATTTTTTTTAATTTTTTTTTT
>JAAQRG010329941.1:0-10526 GCA_011634625.1 Babylonia areolata | reverse complement strand
GACTAATACAACTGCATATAAATCAACCCCACACCCTCACGAGACACTGTTTTGTCAGATACGCATCTTATCCATTCTGCCACCTTCCTCCCTGAAACTGAAACTGTACTGATTCCCGCTTTAGCCCTTTCTCTGCATTTGTGTGTGTGTGTGTGTGTGTGTGTGTGTGTGTGCGTGTTTTGTAAAGGAGGAATTTTCTAATCAATCATAGTTAAACTTAGCCAGCGAACAAAAGAAATCAACAGTACACTGATTTAGAAAAAAAAAAAAAAAAAATCAAACACAGCAATCGAATCTGAATAAGATGAAACAATTTTTTTAAAATCAATAATAAAATCACATCATGAAATGGTTTGAACTGATGACTGTCAACCAGGACAGAAGTTGAACAACTTAAACAGTGATTTTTTTTTTTTTTTTTTTTTTTTTCCCCTGCCCCTCTTTCATTCCGTTTAAATTTTCTTCTTGTAATGACAACAGCGTGGTGAAGGTGGAGATAACTGACAGACCAAGGGAAGACAATATATATTAACATTAATAATCATCATCATCATCATAATTATAATGTGAATCTATATAGCGCCTATTCCCTAAATAAGGCTCTACTTGCTTAAGACAGGTAAACACACACACACACACACACACACACACACACACACACACACACACACACACACACACACACACACACACAGAAACCTGTGGAAAGGTGTGGAGGCAATTAAGAGACCAGAGGTTGTGAAGATGATCAGCAGAAGGAAGATGGGAAAAGGGAGAGATGGGTGTGTGTTTTAACAGACTCAGAAAAGTGAAGATAGGTCTGTACCCTCAGCTGCTGAATCTTAGTGAAATGAAATCAGTACTGCAAGAACTTGAAGTGTAAGAAATACTTCCTGTGTACTTCTCTGTGTGTGTGTGGTGTGTACGGTGTGTCTGTGTGTGGTGTGGTGTGGTGTGTGTGTGTGTGTGTGTGTGTGTGTGTGTGTGTGGCTAGAGTTGAATCAAGATTTTGCGCATTTTAAATATTATTAGTATTAGTAGTATTTTTATGTATTTATCTCTTTTTTTTCTTTTTCTTTTTTCTTTTTTTTTTAATTTAAATTTTTGTTATTTTTTATTTTATTTTATTTTATATTCTAATTTTTTTTTTTTTTTGTTTCCTCAAGACCTGACTAAGCGTGTTGGGTTACGCTGCTGGTCAGGCATCTGCTTGGCAGATGTGGTGCAGTGTATATGGATTTGACCGAACGCAGTGACGCCTCTGTGAGCTACTGATACTGATACTGATACTGTGCACTCCTGAGCGGTGTAACTGATTTCAGTGAACGAAAGTAATGCAATCCCAAGAGGAAGGAGTTTAGTTTCAGATTTCAGTTTCTCAAGGAGGCATCACTGTCTTCAGACAAATCCATACCCGCTTCACCACATCTTCTAAACAGATGCCTGACAACAACATAACCCAATGCATTAGTCAGGCCTCAAATGCATGCATGTCTTTTTTGTGTACCTATCAGAGTGGATTTCTTCTAAAGAATTTTACCAGAGGACAACACTTTTGTTGCCATGGGTTCTTTTTCAATGCAACAAGAGCATGCTGCACAAGGGACCTCGGTTTATTGTCTCATCCGAGTGACGGGAGACTCAGTTTGATTTTCTGGTCTTCTTCTTCTTCTTTTTCTTCTGCGTTCGTGGGCTGCAACTCCCACATTCACTCGTACGCACACGAGTGGGCTTTTACGTGTATGACCGTTTTTACCCCGCCATGTAGGCAGCCATACTCCGTTTTTGGGGGTGTGCATGCTGGGTATGTTCTTGTTTACAGGATCTTTAACGTGCGCATTTGATCTTCTGCTTGCATATACACACGAAGGGGGTTCACCCACCAGGTGCCGTCACCGTGATTCGAACCCGGGACCCTCAGATTGACAGTCCAACGCTTTAACCACTCGGCTATTGCGCCCGTCAAACTTGGGAGAAAGGACAAGAGCAGGAAGTGAACCCCCACACTCTTACGAACACTGCATTGTCAGATGAGCATTTTATCCGTTCTGCCACCTTCCTCCTGTTGGGACAGCAACAAAAAAGAACCCATGGCACCAGAGTGTTGTCCTCTTGCAAAATTCTGTAAAAGAAATCCACTCGGACAGGTACACAAATAGATATACACCCATGCACTCAAGGCCTGGTTAAGTGCTTTGGGTTACGCTGCTGGTAAAGCATCTGCATAGCAGAATTGGTGTAGCGTATATGGAGTTGTCCGAAAAGCAGTGACGCCTCACTGAAAAACTGAAACTGAAACTGAAAACTGTGACAAAAGTGCGATACAACACAAAATATCAGTCCTTCATTCTGACCTTTCTCCTTCACCACTGCAGTGGGTTTTCTCACTTTCTCCTCCTCCTCCTCCTCCTCAGATGAGGATGAGGAGTCGGCGGAGTCGGAGACATTGTTGGTAAAAGCCGAGGGCCTTTTCGTCAAGCGGAACACATTCTTCTTCACCAGTTTCTTGGCCGGTTTCTTCACAGCTGGTTTGACCGGGTCCTTGTCGTCCACATTTGGGTCGTAGTCAAACTTCAGGAGCTGCTTAATGTGCTTCACCGAATTCTGGTCACACACAGCAACAACACGAAACACTGATTCCCGTGATTCTGATTCAATGAACAAGTTATTTCAAAACCAAATCCTTTTAAGCACTGCATTTTCAACACACACACACACACACCCTCCCACCCCCACCCCCCAAAAAAGTCTCAAAACTTCTTAGTCTGAGAGGCAATCAATTCATATTCACTGATACTTGGGCTCAGCATAGGAAGGCGAGATGTCCAATGCCCAGCAAATTCCGCTGTGGTGGTCCCTCAAAAAAAAACAAAAAAAACCCAGAAAAGACAACAACAACAAGAATATTTCTAACCTTATTTACTGAAAGAAATCCAACAACTACCATCCATATAACTAAAACAACAAACAAACAAAAGCTGGATATATCTCTCTCTCTTTTCTGTACTGTACAGTTTGGCAAGAAGAGCCGGGTAATTCAAAATTTCGAGCAGGAGTTTTCAAACAAGTTATCCAGGGTTACTTTCCCAGTCAGGGTCAGTCACTCTGCAAGACAAAGAGATCAGGACCTTCCCTGAGTCTCATCTGTTTCATGCAAGCTTTCTGACTGTTGACTGTTTGGTTCTCTCTCTCTCTCTCTCTCTCTCTCTTCTTCATCCCTTGTAATTGTGTGTGTGTGTGTTTGCATCAGTACTTGTACCAGCTTTGTTCTTTTTGTGATGGGCTGTGCGTCAGGTATGGCTGCTGTGTCCAGGTGCAGACAGGTACAAGGTATTTTCTATAACTGAGTAGATTTCAAAGGCTGCGCCAAAGTTCCTCCACTTAAACATCAATTTAAAAGATTTTGGCTTCCTAAGATTATAAAGTTTGTGTTTTGGGTTTTTTTTAAATTGAAATAATGCTCCCTGTAAAGGGAGGTAAATCACTTGTGACTGATTTACTTGAAGATTACTGGATATGAACAACCACTGTTTGTGAGTGGATGACCAAGAACGGACAAGGGAGGCACAACCACTCAAGTTCTTGACGTTCAGGAAAATAGAAAATTATTGAAACTAATACTCCACAAATCAGGAATATTGCTGTGTCACAGGGCAAATAACACTGAACTGAATCAAATTCGCAGTCCTCATTTCCCCATCGCAAAAAAAAAAAGATTGTTTTACCCAAAACAGTTTAAGCCCTTTTCATCCTTCTCTTCCATCTTCTTAACCACATGCCCACACATGTCAATTTTCCCAAATTTAAAAAAAAAAATTGTACACTTAAAAATAAAGAAAATATGAAAAAAATTAAGTGGCAGTATTGCCAGAATTGCCAAAGTTGCTTGAATTTTCTCTCCTCCACTAGATCTTAAGAGGTGGTCAGGATGCTAGTCATTTGGATGAGATGATAAACTGTGGTCCGATGTGTAGCATGCACTTAAAACATGTAAAACAACCCACAGCAGCAAGAGAGTTGTCCCTGGCAAAATTTCGTAGAAAAATTCAATCAAAAATACATGTGTGTGTGTGTGTGTGTGTGTGTGTGTGTGTGTGTGTGTGTGGTGTGGTGTGTAGTGTGGTGTAGCATGGCATGGTGTGTGTGTGTGTGTGTGTGTCTGTGTGTGGTGTGATGTGGTGTGGTGTGTAGTGTGGTGTGTAGTGTGGTGTAGCATGGCATGGTGTGCATGTGTGTGTGTGTGTGTGTGTGTGTGTGTGTGTGTGTGCGTGTGTGTGTGTGTCTGCTCTTTGCTGTGCTGTGCTATGCTGTGTGGCGTGGCATGGCATGGCATGGCATAGTGTGTGTGTGTGTGTGTGTGTGTTTGAGTGGGTGTGTGTGTCTGTGTGTGCATGTTTATGTGTACGTATGTATGAAGCCCAAATGAAAGACACAGGAAATGAACGACAAACACCTCAAGTTAACTCTCTCCATACGAACGGCGAAAGAGACGACGTTAACAGCGTTTCAGCCCAATTACCATCATCAAAATATTGCAAGCGGAAGGCTCTTATACTGAAGAGGTCAATGTTGACAAAGAAAACCACAATTCTGACGACGGAAGCTAAAGGTTGGGTCATTCAGACACCCACTGGACATCCGAGGGGTCTGTGTAGAGGAGAAGAGAGGGCTGGCCGTACTGAGTGAGTTAAGGCAGCTCTCACTCAGCTGGCTCTACCTTGGCAGGCATTCTGTAGTGATGCAAATGACCCAACAAGCCTGAAGAACGCTAAGAGCTGACCTTCTTGACCAAAGACAGGCACTACACAAGCGTTCCTTATCAACCTGTCAATCAAGACAAAAACAACACCGCCCTCACCAGTTTCACATTGTGCCACGCTACACAAGCGTTCCATATCTGGAATAGCTGAGTGGTTAAAGCACTGGACTTTCAATCTGAGGGTCCCCGGTTTGAATCTTAGTAACAATGCCTAGTGGGTAAAGGGTGGAGATTTTCCCGATCTCCTAGGGTCAACATATGTGCAGACCTGCTAGTGCCTGAACGTGTATACGTACACAGAAGATCAAATACGCACGTTAAAGATACTGTAATCAATGTCATGTCAACATTTGGTGGGTTATGGAAATAAGAACATACCCCAACATGCACACCCCCAAAAAAGAAGTATGGCTGCATAAACGGTAGGGTAAATAAATAAAATGGTTATGCACGTAAAATGTTACATGTCTGTCTAAGTGCGTGTATGCATATCTGACTGAATGACACAGGAAACTAGCGATGAGCACCCAATGGCAGCCGTCAGTTGGCTCTACCCTGGTCAGCAGCCTGTTGTGCAACTGACCCCAAGATTGTAAAGCACTTTGAGCTTGGCCTCGGACCAAGGACAGGCCCTGTATCATCCATATCATCACCATAATCATCACCAACCAATCCAGACGAAAACAACTCGGCCCTCACCAGTTTCACAGCGTTCATGAGCGGGGTCAGTGAATGCCCATCGGCCAGGTCAGGATTGGCACCGCTTCGCAGCAGATTCCTGGTGAACTCAAACTCCTTGCAGTGGAGGGCGAAGATGAGGGGCGTGGTCTGGCATCCCGGGTACCTCTGCCAGTAGTCCGGGTCCTGCAGCTTCTCTGTGCGCAGAGACTTGGAGCCAAACACATCCGTCAGGAGAGGGTAGTCGAAGGAGCAGTTGATGTCCACCTTCCGTCTCAGCAGAAGCGATATCCAACGGTCCCTGAAGAGCGAAAACACCATTCTGTTCAGTTTCAGTTTCTCAAGGAAGCGTACACATCCTCTGCATTCAGACAAATCCATATATACCCTACACCACGTCTGCTAAGCAGATGCCTCACCAGCAGCATAGCTCAGTGTGCTTAGTCAGACCTTGACTGCATGCAGATTATTTGGGTACCTATCAGAGTCAATTTCTTCTACAGAATTTTGCCAAGTGCGTGCTGCACACGGGACCTCGGTTTATAGTCTCACCCGAATGTTCTTTTCAGTATGATACAAATTCACAAAACACAACATGACATAAGTTTAACTGACTACAGGCTGGGTTTAACAACCAATTGATGTGGTGCCCTTAAGGTCTTCATGCACCATGGAAGGTTGGTGTGGTTTGAGGTATGGGGTCCTAAACATAATTTTACAAAACACAACAAAATTAATATGACATAACACAACAAAACCCTATTTAATATGACATAAACATAAGAAAACACAATTCAGTTCAATACAACACACCACAGCAAAACACAATGCAGTTAATATTCAACACAATACAATTCAATATAACATAACACAATATAACACAGTGTAATGCAATATAATACAACATAACAGTACAAAATATAATTAACTTCAATATATAATAAGTAAGAAAACACAAAAAATACAAATCAATAAGCATGATATAACAACAAAACAAAATAAGACATTACATGATAAAGAACATAACACAAAACAACAGAATGTTATAAGACATAATACAAAAAAAAAACAACCGCAACACAATTCAATATGACATGATACAACACAATACGATTTTCAATACATAACATAGTACGATACAATTCAATATGACATGTCACAATACAATATAACATGACACTTCACAATACAATATGACGATACAATACAGTACAAATAAGAACATGATGGTTACACAATACAGTACGATTACCCAACATGACATGACACAACACAATACAAATAAGAATATGACATGACACAAACATCATACAACACAATACAATGCAAATCCGAATATCACATGACACAAACATCATACAACACAATACAATGCAAATCAGAATATGACATGACACAACACAATACAGTTCAATTCAATATCACAGGACACAACACAATACAGTTCAATTCAATATCACAGGACACAACACAACACAGTTCAATTCAATATCACAGGACACAACACAATACAGTTCAATTCAATATCACAGGACACAACACAATACAGTTCAATTCAATATCACAGGACACAACACAATACAGTTCAATTCAATATCACAGGACACAACACAATACAGTTCAATTCAATATCACAGGACACAACACAATACAAATAAGAAGAGCTCTTCCATGTGTTTCTCATCTGCCCAGCATGTTTACCATGTCAAACTGGTGCAAGCCGTAACTGGTAGACCTGCCCTGCTGGCCATGCTTTTATGCCTAACGCAGAATCGACACCCCCCAACACCAACCCCAACCAGTTTCATGGCGTGAACAAAACAAAATTTCTTGTTCTTCTTCTTCCGCGTTCCCTGGCCACGCTAGATTTTCAATCCGGTCAGGACAGCGAAGTCCGCAGTCCACCACAGGGACCCCGCCAGTCCCCACAGTTTCTCCTGGAGCTCCACTGGGCTGGGCCATGCCTGGCGTCTAAGACTGTCGAAGGTGGGGCAGGACTGCAGGATATGGGAGGGGGTCTGTGGGCCTGTGCCACAAGGACACTGGTCAGTATTTGTTATCTTCAGACGGTAGAGATGGAAGAGGAGCTAACAGTGTTCCATTCGCGGTCTGAAGATTGTGACCTGTGTCGCTCTGTCCAGCTCATGGATGCTGTATATTTTGTCTTCCAGCCCGATGTCCAGACGTTGGTGCCATACTTTCCTGAAGCTGTCTCTCAGCATCGTTTTTGCCTCGCACAAAAGAAAATAAAAAATTCCCCACCATGCATGAAACAAAAAGACTATGATAACCCCCCCCACACACACACCCACAGGTCAATACGCCCACTCCAGTGTGCAGCACACAACTGTTCAGACAACTCACCAGAGGTCATGCTCAAATCCTGTGAAGAAATTCTTCCACAGGGCTGCTGCCACCAAGTTACGATTGAAATCGTCCATGTACTTCACGTTCAGTCCTCCTGGTAACTCTGTCATCAGACGTCCACACCCACAGTGTCAGTTCACGCACTCCGTAACACATGTATATTAGCGGGACAGGGGAGGCAAACAGCCTTTGTCAAACACTTTAAGTTTAAAACTGCAAATTTTCTTGAGGCAGCAACAGCACAAAATTGCAGTCTATCGGCACAATTTGTACAGCACAAGTTTCTCCTGACATCTCAAAAGTATGATTTATCAGCACAATTTGTACAGCACAAGTGTCTTCTGACATCAAAAGTACAATCAACCAGCACCATTTGTTCTACCGCACAAATTTCCCTGACATCTAAAGTACAATTTATCAGCACAATTTGTACAGCACAACTTTCTCCTGACAACCTAAGTACGATTTATCAGCACAATTTGTACAGCACAAGTTTCTCCTGACAACCGAAGTACGATTTATCAGCACAATTTAAGAAATACATACTGTTATTCAGAAACAATGAATATGACACAACATCTGATCAATTCTCAAGGGTTGCATTATTACATATGACATTGTGCATGCATCCTAATATGTGAAGGTATGCCCTTGTTGCGACATGTGACCCATATCTCACATTCACTTCAAATACTTTATCATACTCATGAGCTGTTGAGGCCAGACAAAACAAGAATTAAAAAAAAAAAAATTTTTTAAGAAAGTTAAATTTCCCACGGCCTTTCACCACCACTGGGACAGGGATCTCATAACCACCCTGTCCAGGGCTCAGCATACGAAGGTGGGGCCCAGTACCCTTTTAACCTTCCCCAACCGAAGTCAGGTATCCAGTCACACCTGGGTGGAGAGAGAAGAAAACTGCAGTAAAGTGCCTTTCCCTAAAGACACACACAACACCATGCCGAAATGAGGGCTCGAACCCTGGCCACTGGTGAACACTGGATCAGAGGACCAATGCCCGATGGATTCTGCTGCCATGATGCCTCCATCAAAACAAAAAGAACACAGCACACAAATATGCGGCCAGACTGTGTTCACCAACACTTGCAGGAGCATGTGCATGCATGCACACACAAGTACGTCTAATATCACTGATAGTGAAAAGACGCTAAACAAAAGAACGAACACACAAGTACTGTATTGTATTGTATTGTATTGTAATACTATTTTTTGTCATAACAGGTTTCTTTGTGTGAAATTTGGGCTGATTTCCCCAGGGACAGCATGTCGCTCCACTGAGAGTGCCACCCTTTTTTACCTTTTTTTTTTTCCTGCCCGCAATTCTATTTGTTTTCCCATTAAAGTGGATTTTTCTACAGTATTTTGCAAAGGATAAGCCTTCAGTTGCCATGGGTACTTTTACATGCGCAAAGTGCATGCTGCACACAGGACCTCAGTTTATCGTCTCATCAGAATGACTAGCCTCCAGACCACTGCTCAAGGTCTAGTGGAGGGGGAGAAAAAAGGACACAGAAAGACTGGATGTGAGGGTGGGGAAAATGAGTTTGGTGAGAAGCGAGGTGCAGAAGGTCACTGATAAAGAGAGAGAAAAAAGACCAGTCACATCAAAAAAGGTCAGTTACATCAAATAAATCTAACAGAAAAAAAACAAGAGAAAAACAGACGATTTGTTTGTGGGATGTATGAAGACACACACACACAGATATACATATTTGTGTGTGTATATATATATATATAGAGAGAGAGAGAGAGAGAGAGAGTGGCATATATATATATATATATATATATATATACATATATATATATATATTTAAGTGTGTGTGCGCGTGTGTGTGTGTGTGTGTGTGTGTGCACATGTGTGCATCTGCCATTCTTTGTCAATGAGTGCATGTGAGTGAAACACTTTTGAATGGACAATTTTTGGCACAGCGCCTTACCAGCAAAGAATTCGGCCAAAGTCCAGTTTTTGTTGTATGCAGCATAGAGGAGCGGTGTACAGCCATACCTGTCCTTGGCAGTGGCTGACACTCCTTTATCCAGCAAGGTCTGTGCCACCTGCAATGACAGTGACGGTATTAATAACTATAATGATAATAAATACTGTAAAAAAAAAAAATAAATAAATAATAATAATAATAATGATAAAAACAATTACAATAATAATAATAATGATATTGATACTACTGCTACTACTACTACACAGAGAAATCTGTTGTGATAAAAAGAAATACAAATACAAATAATGATGATGATAATGATGATGATAATAATAACAATGATAATAATAATGACGATAATGATACTACTACGAATATTACTACTACTACTAATAATAATAATACTGGTGATGATGATAATAATACTAATACTAATGATAATGATGATGATAATAATAATGATAATGATGATAATGATCATAACAATAATTACAGCAATGATGAAAATGATCATAACAACAATAATAACAGCACAATGATACAGCACTTCAAAACCTCTCAATGTGCTTTACAATAATACATCAGTCAAACAC
The DNA here is from genome assembly GCA_011634625.1 of Babylonia areolata. Lineage (NCBI taxonomy): Eukaryota > Metazoa > Mollusca > Gastropoda > Neogastropoda > Buccinidae > Babylonia > Babylonia areolata. Next base: position 171 of record JAAQRG010329941.1, on the reverse strand, counting down.
AAAGCATGCAATAACATGCAAACACACACATACACACACACACACACACACACAAACACGTGCACAAACACACACACACACACACACACACACACAAACACGTGCACAAACACACACACACACACAAACACAAATACTCTGTTTCAACTGTTTCAAGGCAAAATACATAAA
>JAAQRG010329921.1:0-10513 GCA_011634625.1 Babylonia areolata | reverse complement strand
TATTTTATCATTCTTTATATTATCATCATCAACATCATTATTATCATCTCCATCATCATCATCATTATGATCTATGTATTTTATTTTATCATTCTTTATATTATCATCATCAACATCATTATTATCATCTCCATCATCATCATCATTATGATCTATGTATTTTATTTTATCATTCTTTAAGTGAAGAGGGTGGTTGGGAGTCGGTGTTGTATTTTTATTTATTTTTTGTGTTGGTCAGAATCGCACGTCAGACGTGAATGCTATGCATCTCTTGTTCACTTCGATTAAGACGCTGAATAAAGAGAGTAGAGAGAGAGAGAGAGAGAGAGAGAGAGAGGGAGAGAGGGAGAGAGAGAATGAATCTTTCTTTTCCAAAAGTAAAGATATTAGCGCTCTTGCCGACTTACATATATGCCGTCGAGACAGAGAGAGAAAAAAAAGAGAGAGAGAGAGAGTAAATGAATGAATCTTTATTTTCCAAAAGTGGAGATATTAGCGCTCTGGCCGACTTACATATATGCCGTAGAGAGAGAGAGAGAGAGAGAGGGAGAGAGAGAGAATGAATCTTTATTTTCCAAAAGTAAAGATATTAGCGCTCTTGCCGACTTACATATATGCCGTCGAGAGAGAGAGAGAGAGAAAAAAAAAAGAGAGAGAGAATGAATGAATGAATCTTTATTTTCCAAAAGTGGAGATATTAGCGCTCTGGCCGACTTACATATATGCCGTCGAGAGAGAGAGAGAGAAAAAAAGAGAGAGAGAATGAATGAATGAATGAATGAATCTTTATTTTCCAAAAGTGGAGATATTAGCGCTCTGGCTGACTTACATATATGCCGTCAAGAGAGAGAGAGAGAGAGAGAGAGAGAGAGAGAGAGAGAGAGAGAGAGAGATTCTTTATTTTCCAAAAGTGGAGATATTAGCGCACTGGCCGACTTACATATATGCCGTAGAGAGAGAGAGAGAGAGGGAGAGAGAGAATGAATCTTTATTTTCCAAAAGTAAAGATATTAGCGCTCTTGCCGACTTACATATATGCCGTCGAGAGAGAGAGAGAGAAAAAAAGAGAGAGAGAGAATGAATGAATGAATCTTTATTTTCCAAAAGTGGAGATATTAGCGCTCTGGCCGACTTACATATATGCCGTAGAGAGAGAGAGAGAGAGGGAGAGAGAGAATGAATCTTTATTTTCCAAAAGTAAAGATATTAGCGCTCTTGCCGACTTACATATATGCCGTCGAGAGAGAGAGAGAAAAAAAAAGAGAGAGAGAATGAATGAATGAATGAATGAATCTTTATTTTCCAAAAGTGGAGATATTAGCGCTCTGGCCGACTTACATGTATGCCGTAGAGAGAGAGAGAGAGAGAGAGAGAGAGAGAGATCACGAATGAATGAATAAATGAATGAATCTTTATTTTCCAAAAGTAGGGATATTAGCGAACTGACCGACTTACATATATGCTGTCGAGAGAGAGAGAGAGAGTCAGAGAGAGAGAATGAATGAATGAATCTTTATTTTCCAAAAGTGGAGATATTAGCGCTCTGGCCGACTTAGATATATGCCGTCGAGAGAGAGAGAGAGAGAGAGAGAGAGAGAGAATGAATGAATGAATGAATCTTTATTTTCCAAAAGTTGAAATATTAGCGCACTGGCCGACTTCCATATATGCCATCGAAAGTGAGAGAGAGAGAGAGAAGAGAGAGAGAGAGAGAGAGAGAATGAATCTTTATTTTCCAAAAGTGGAAATATTCGCGCACTGACCTACTTACATATATGCCGTCGAGAGAGAGAGACAGAGACACACACACACACAGAGAGAGAGAGAGAGAGAGTGAATGAATGAATGAATAAATGAATGAATCTTTATCTTCCAAAAGGGGAGATATTAGCGCACTGGCCGACTTGTATTTTTTGTATGCTGTCGAGAGAGAAAGACAGAGAAAGACAGAGAAAGCGAGAATGAATGAATGAATGAATCTTTATTTTGCAAAAGTGGAGATATTAGCGCACTGCCCGACTTACATACACGCCGTCGAGAGAGAGAGAGAGAGAGAGAGAGAGAGAGAGAGAGAGATTTTGGAATGGTTTATTAACAATCAGGCCACAGCCCCTAGTGAAGGGGGTATACGTAAACATAATACAACTCAGCGAAAACACATAAACAAATAAGCATTAATATAGACAACAAACCATGCATTGTATCCGTGGAAATATATGGACAACAAATAATACATTATAACTGTTTTACGAAGTAACAATTTCTCTTAATTTGAATGCCTTATATAAGAATACCGAAAAATTATGTACGTCATTGATATTGCTTGACGACATTAACAACTTCAACTTGAACAGAGAGGGATGCTTGTAGTGCTTAGGTTTTATAAACATTTGACGTACATGTTTTAGTGCTGGGCAGCAAAGAACAAAGTGCACCCCGTTTTCTTGGGCTTCATGGCATAAAGTACAGACTAAATCATTTGCACAAAAACTTCTGTATCTAAAGTGATGCACTGTCAATTCTGATATACCTAGTCTAAATCTTGTCGTTACACGTTTCAGATGCCTGTCTATATCTTACAGCAGATAAGGTTTCAAATCAGGTATATTACAGAATGTTCTATACATATCAAATCTATCACTAGTACAAATGTGACTATACCATGTTTGCCGTCTACAATCAATAAGCCTTTGGCGAAAAACAGATATAAAACCATTAACGCTACCAACACCCTGTTCCATCCACACAAAGCCAAATCCATATTCGAACAGACAAAGACTTACCTTCGTTACCTAGTTATTTTTTCCTTTTCTATCTAAATCATGTAATATCTTATAGGCTTTATACGGTATTCTATTATCCCCCATCTGCAACAGTTTAAGCCAATATCGAATACAATTTACAGCAGAGTTTACATATATTGGGTAGCGATTTGTTTCGCCATAGACTAGATCATTCGGTGTTCGCATATCTACTCCTAAAAATTTCTTCAGAGCCAATAAATGGACAGACTCACAATGTAAAACAGCATTGTCTAGACCCCATATCTCAGATCCATATTGTACTATTGGTTGTATTTGACAATCAAACGGCTTAATAAACAAGTGGAATGAATTATTGTTCAAAGTATATAACCTTTTCATAACACGGATCAAAGCATTTTTTGCTTTACTTGCTAGTTCCTTGCATGCAGAAACAAAACTCAAACGGGTAGAAAACAGAATTCCTAGATACTTATAAACGTCAACAACAGGCATCGTCTCACCATCATAAAACCATCGTTCTCTTACACTTAGATATCCACCCTTCCGAAATACAATGATATTGCTTTTAGACATATTTACGTTTAACTGTAGAGATGTAGCTGCACGCTGTAGACTATTCAGTTGTGTTTGTAATCCTACAACAGTCTCTGAAATCAAAACAACATAATCAGCCAACAAAAGAATAAACAATTCAAATGCATCAAGTGAAAACATTGCACCATGCCTACAATTATTAATTACTTCTATTGCTAGTTCATTTATAAACAAAGAAAAAAGAATTGGGCTACATGCATCACCTTGTTTGACTCCAGATGTACATGAAATATAATCTGTCAATCTAGCGCCACACCGTACTCTTGCTTTGACAACATCATACATACTTCTAACACATATATACAGTTTACCTGTTATACCATTTTTTTTAAGAGAACTGGCCAGAGAAGGTTTATATTTATGGAATCAAAAGCCTTTTCAAAGTCTATAAACGCTACATATAGTTTACGATTGAATGAAAATTGTTTTTGTACCAGGGCTAACAAAGTGAACATGTGGTCGACTGTAGAGTATCCCCTTTTAAACACAGCTTAAAAATCACCTGTAATATCATTTTCTTCCACCCACTCCTGTAACATGTTATTAATGATTATTCCGAATAGTTTACTGCTAACATCAGTTAAAGAAATGCCTCTGTAATTGTTTGGGTCATTAATAACCCCTTTCTTAAAGATTGGATGAATCACAGACTCAGTCCAATCATCTGGAAATATGCCATGATCAAAAAGTTTATGAAACATTTTAAAGAAAAAATGCACTACCTGGTCATTCGAGTTCTGGAATAATTCAGCAATTATGCCATCAAGACCAGCTGCTTTTCGACTTTTTAATTTTCTAAAAGCAAGTAATGTTTCTTCTTTAGAGATCGGACGATTCATATAGTCTTCTGACTGAACATCAGGCCTGTCATCGTATAGAACACTATCAACGTCCTGTTCTAACAAAGCTTGAAAATGCTGAAACCACATGTCAACTGAAATATTATTCCAGTATTGTTTTCTTTTAAACGACGCCCCGCGAACACTATCCCAAAATTCTTTTTGGTTATCAACTGTCGTTGTAAGTTTATCTAACACATATCTATCATACTGTTTCTTCTTTCTCTTAAGTAGATATTTATACTCACGTTTGCAAATTAAATATTCATTACTATCCTCGATTTTTAGGGTACGACGACATTTACGTAACAGTCTTCTCGTTTTTCTTTTAGCATGAGCACATTCCTGATCAAACCAATTGTTTGTCTTCTTATCGTTATTGAAAGATACACGTTTCTTCATGCAGTCTGCACTTTCTCTAACACAATCATTAAACATTCTAAGAGCTTTATTAACATCAGTATCGATTAAACCAATAGCCGTGTCTATTTTCATCCTCATGTCTTCACTACATAAAGTGGAACTATATAAATGGACATATTCATCATTCCATACAAATCTATATGAAGCATAATAGTTTTCATTGTCATTAACAACACACTGGTTTTCATTTGGAAAAACAACTCGTATTGTCACTGGTAAATGGTCAGAGTCAATTCGTTCAATAACAGATAATTCACATGAGTCATACAACATTGTAAAAGGTTCATTTGATAAGATAAAATAATCAATAACACTGCACCCTGAATCAGATATATATATGTATAACAACCTTCAAGGTCTCTTTTACACATGCCATTCAAAATATTCAAACCTAATGCAGTGCACATGTTCAGTAATAATTTCCCATAACTATTTAAATTACGATCATTAGAAGAACGAGTAGTACAAAGGGATTGGCTACGTTGTTGCACATCAAAGATATCTTCTACAGTATGATATTGAGAAATGTTTTGAAAGAACCTATAGTATAGATATAGGCTTGTAGTTAGAAGGATCAGAAGGATCACCTGATTTGAAGAGTGGAAAAACTTTAGCCTGTTTGAAACAGACAGGAAAATAGTTTTTATCAATGCAGAGATTATAAATGTAGGTAAGAGACTCTGTTATTACTGGTGCCGAAATCTTCATGATTTTGCTATCCAGTTCATGTATATCTTTGGTATTTGACTGTTTCATGGACATTAGAGAGGCAAAAACTTCTGGAACTGATATATAAGGGATAAAAACTTTTGAATTTATGTTTTTGGATTGACAGTAATCAGTTACCAGTTCTAAATCATTATATTTCGATCTATCGTTAGTAATTAACTTTTCAGCTATATTTACAAAATGGTTGTTAATTGTATCTGGGGTTATATCATTAGTATTATTTTGTGATTTAGCATAGTGCTTGTTGGTTAGTCTGTTAATGGCATCCCAAATAGACCTTGAGTCTTTTTTGTTAGTCACTTTCTGTTGGTAATACTTGTGCATAGCTTTTCGTCGCATTGAATTAACTTTATTCCTTTTTTTTTTAACATATTCTTCTTGATTTACTGGTTTTAGAAGATCCCTAAGGTGCATTTCATTTTTTATTTCTTTAGAAATCCATGGAGGTAACATACGGTGTTTCACTCGTTTAGTCCTGATTGGTGCGTGCTTACTATAAATATTACTAAAGAGAGAGAGAGAGAGAGAGAGAGAGAGAGAGAGAGAGCGCAGGAGGTGACAGGTAAACACATAGACAAACAGACAGACACACAGAGAGAGTGAGAGTGAAAGAGAGGAGGAGGCAGAAATAGCCAGCCAGCCAGTAAGGTAGCCAGTGACAGAGAGACAGACAGAGACAGAGAGAGAGACAGAGAGAGAGAGACAGAGTGGATGCTGATATTTGCAAAGAAAGCGGAAAGAAAACATGCCATAAGATTTATAAATTACATTTCGTTGACACTGGAATACTTTTTTTTTTTAAATGACCAAGCCCACGTAGCATTGTTTCATTCCTGACGGATTGAACATGGTCGGGGTGTGTTTGATTCATTCCTGACGGATTGGACATGGTCAGGGTGTGTTTGATTCATTACTGACGGATTTAACATGGTCGGGGTGTGTGTGATTCATTACTGACGGATTTAACATGGTCGGGGTGTGTGTGATTCATTCCTGACGGATTTAACATGGTCGGGGTGTGTTTGATTCATTCCTGACGGATTTAACATGGTCGGGGTGTGTGTGATTCATTCCTGACGGATTTAACATGGTCGGGGTGTGTGTGATTCATTACTGACGGATTTAACATGGTCGGGGTGTGTGTGATTCATTCCTGACGGATTTAACATGGTCCGGGTGTGTGTGATTCATTACTGACGGATTGAACATGGTCGGGGTGTGTGTGATTCATTCCTGACGGATTTAACATGGTCGGGGTGTGTGTGATTCATTCCTGACGGATTTAACATGGTCGGGGTGTGTGTGATTCATTACTGACGGATTGAACATGGTCGGGGTGTGTGTGATTCATTCCTGACGGATTTAACATGGTCGGGGTGTGTGTGATTCATTCCTGACGGATTTAACATGGTCGGGGTGTGTGTGATTCATTCCTGACGGATTGAACATGGTCGGGGTGTGTGTGATTCATTCCTGACGGATTTAACATGGTCAGGGTGTGTGTGATTCATTACTGACGGATTGAACATGGTCGGGGTGTGTTTGTTTCAATTCTGACGGATTTAACATGGTCGGGGTGTGTTTGATTCGATCAGAGGAAGAGAGAACAGGGATTAGCGGTGACGGTAGTGGTAGTGGTGGGTGCGGAAGGAGGGTGGTGGTTGGTGGTGGTGGTGATCATCGTCATGTGTCAACAGTTGTTTTTTTGATGACGGACACGAAAAGACTATGAGCTCTCAGCTCCATTTACTTAACCCCCCCCCCCCTCCCCCCCGCCCCCCAACCTCCCCCTTCGCGCCCCCACACCTCCCACCACTCCCTACTTCCCTCTCCCCATCCACGTGAAGAAACCGGCTCACTGATTGTGACAACAGGAAGTGAAAGAATGGAGGGAAAGGAGAGAGATGAAGAATGCTTTTCATCTGACACGGTTTGTTCTGACACGATTTTCAAGGCAGGCCACACTCAATGCATTGATGTCGCACTTTTTTTTCTTTCTTTTTTCTTCTGTATAATCCATTATTGCAACTGAGTAATCGGGGGGAAGGGATAAGGATAAGGTGTGTTTGTCTAAGGGTCGGTTCCAAGAAAGGTAAGGGGGAGAGGGAGGAGATATAGGAGAGAGAGAGAAATGATAGAGAGGGGTGAGAGATAATTATAGGAGAGAGAGAGGGGGGGAGAAAGATATAGAAGGAGAGAGAGAGAGACTGAGAGAGAGAAAGAGAGGGAGAGAGATATAGAAGGAGAGAGAGAGAAAGAGAGGGGAGAGAGATATAGGAGAGAAAGAAAGAGAGGGGATAAATATATAGAAGGAGAGAGAGAGAAAGAGAGTGGAGAGATAATATATATAGGAGAGAGAGAGAAAGAGAGAGAGGGGTAGAGTAATAGAAGGAGAGAGAGAAAGGGGAGAGAGAGAGAGGGGGGAGAGATTTTTTTGGAGAGAGAGAGAAGACAGAGAAATAAAGAGAGAGAAAAAAAGAGAGGGGAGAGAGATATAGGAGAGAGAGAAAGAGAGAGTGAGAGAGAGGGGGGAGAAAGAGAGAGGGGGGAGAGAGAGGGGGAGAGATTTTTTGGGGAGAGCGAGAGAGAAGACAGAGAAATAAAGAGAAAGAGAGAGAGAAAAAAGAGAGGGGAGAGAGATATAGGAGAGAGAGAAAGAGTGAAAGAGAGGGGAGAAAGAGAGAGGGGGTGGGGGGGGGGAGAGAGAAATGAACTGAAGCAAAAGCAGCATTCAAATGGCAACATGGATGCCTGAGACAAATGTTCTCTCTCTCTCTCTCTCTCTCTCTCTCTCTCTCTCTCTCTGTGTCTCTCTTTCTCTCAGTTTCCGTCTGTGTCTGTATCTATCTTTCTCTGCCTGTCTCCTCCCCTCTCTGTCTCTCTCTGTCTCCCTGTGGAGTTAGAACTCTCCCTAGACAGCCCGTGACAACTCAAGGGATTTCCAGGACAAAAACTCAACGCAATGAACAATATTGCTGTCCCTCGAGAGTCGTTATGGATTTCGGAAATAATAATTATGATTATTTCTGAAAATAAATAAGCTTGATGATTATTATCACTCAGGATCGTTGCATTTCGACATTTTCTAAAACAGTAACCCGCAGGGTCATTAATAAATTATATATATATATGACTCCCAGAAAAGGATTTTGAAGAAAGCCAGGTTTATGGCCATGAAGTCAATATATCAAGTTTTTCTTCTTTTATCATTTGATTACTGTCAATTCACAGCAAGCTGGATTAGACACGTGCGCATTAATTTATTTCATCATTTCAGCGCACAGGCACAGACACAGACACAGACACACACACATAAACGCGCGCGCTCACACACACACACACACACACACACACACACACACACACCACCACCACCACCACCACCACAGCCACCAAACAAACAGACAAGCACACAGGTGTCGGTCGGGCGAGGAAGGGGAGTGGGGTGGGGTGGGGAGGGGGGGGGGTGGCACAAAGAGGTATTGAGAGACGGTGTGTGGAAAATGGGGGATATATAGACAGTAACACAAATAGGAGGGAGGGAGAGAGAGAGTCGGATTCGGAATGGTTTAATATACGTTGGCCATAGGCACATATACACATCATGCATATCTCTCGCTCGCTCGTCATCCTGCCCCTCGCCCCCCTCCTCCCCCCCCCCCCATCCCCCTATTCTCACATCCCTCTCCTCCTCTCGGCCTCTCATCCCATTTTATGCTCCACACATATATCAATGCACACATACAAAGCTTGTTACTAACATATTCGATACAACAGTGTCCAACTGAAATACCAATGTTGACAATTCCAGGTCGGCAAAATCTTGACATTTTTCAAATGCAATTTCAAATCACATTGAGTCAATAACCAGCTTACCTATTATTTCATACCATTATATTATATTTTATCAATTTTTCTTGATACGTCTCCCCCTCCCCCTCTTCCCTCTCCAACACTGCCTTTTTCTTTCTCACATTCGCGTACGTTTCAGTTTCAGTTTCAGTAGCTCAAGGAGGCATCACTGCGTTCGGGCAAATCCATATACGCTACACCACATCTGCCAAGCAGATGCCTGACCAGCAGCGAAACCCAACGCGCTTAGTCAGGCCTTGAGAAAAAAAAAGGAAAAAAAGGGGAATAAATAATAGATAAGCGTACATAAATAAATAAATAAATAATAATTATAATATTAAAAGGTAATGATAATAATAATAATGATAATGATAATAATAATAGATAAATGAATAGATAGATAAATGAATAAGACAACAATGATTATGAATAAGCAAATAAATGCAAAACATGAAGACACACGTTCACACATGCACCCACACATGCATAACAGATATGCACCAAACATGCAGTTTCACAGATACTCGCGTACAATTCATAAGAGAGAGAGAGAGAGAGAGAGAGAGAGAGAGAGAGAGGAGATACACGGCTGTATTTGACATGGGAGATACACGGAGATACATGGCTGTATTTGACATGGGAGATACACGGAGATACACGGAGATACACAGCTGTATTTGACATGGGAGATACACGGAGATACACAGCTGTATTTGACATGGGAGATACACGGAGATACACAGCTGTATTTGACATGGGAGACACACGGCTGTATTTGACATGGGATAGTACACGGCTTGCCTTCTTTTACGCATGGAATGAATGAGATCAAATGGAAACAAGCGAGAACAAAAACAAATTAAGACATTTAAATAATTTTTAAAAAAATCCTGTATAATGTTCCTGTTCTTTCTGTCTCTGGACCTTGCAATCGGACTGAACTTTCTTTTTCTCTTCGTCAGGTCTCCACACTCAGCTCTTTCAAGTCTGGTCTTAAAACCCACCTCTTCCCAAAATAGCCTCCCTTCCCTGCCTCTTCCTTTTGTTTTTTCCAATTTTAGAGTTATTCATGCGTGTGAATGACTTGTGCGAAAGCGCTTTGATTTGTCTCTGCACAAGATTCAGCGCTATCTACTACTACTACTACTACTACTACTAATAATAATAATAATAATAATATTCAGCAGCGAACAGCAGACTATACTAGAAAAAAAAACGGAAAGAAAAGAAAGAAAACAACTCTAATTTTTGGTTGTTTGCTTCTTCAATAAACTTGGCGAGTGGTCTGATAGCATCGTTTCTCTCTGTGGT
>JAAQRG010329919.1:0-10562 GCA_011634625.1 Babylonia areolata | reverse complement strand
GACATCCAGATCGGCATTTTCTATGCGTGGCTGAATGCGGAGTCCAAGAGGAGGGATGCAGTTTGGGTTGTCTTTAAATTTCTTCTTGAAGGGGTTGTTAAAGACACTATTGTAAGCAGGGTTTTAGGGTTCGGAAACAGTTTCAAGTAGTAGTTCAGCGTCAGCTTCAATCTGCAGTTGGAGGGAGGCAATTCCCACATCTCTGCATACAGGCTGTGCACAGGGGTGGTGCGGAATGCACCTAAGCTAAGACGGAGCCCTTGGTGGTGTATCGGGTCCAGCAGTTTCAGGTAAGATGGTCTGGCCGAGCCATATACTACAGACCCGTAATCCAGTTTGGACCGGACCAGGGCTCTGTAGAGGTGCAAGATAGTTCTCTTATCAGCGCCCCAGTCCGTGTGTGCTATGACTCGGATGGTGTTCAGAGCTTTTTGGCAGGATGTTTTCAGCTCTTTGATGTGGCTGAAGAAGTTCAGCTTCTGACTGAAAACAACCCCCAGAAATTTGGCTTCCTTGACCGCCGGGATGGTGGATTTTCCAGGACGGATTTCAGGGTCCAGATAGAACTGACAAAAGTTGTGAAAATAAATACACTGAGTTTTAGTGGATGAAAAGGTGAAACCATTCTCATCTGCCCAACACTGAATTTTGTCCACACAGAGCTGGAGCCGTTGCTGGATGCTGGCATATGTGTTGCCAGTTGTGTACAGGGTGAAATTGTCCACAAACAGCGAGCTGTCCAATTCCTTCTGAACCGAATGGATAATGTCGTTTATCTTGATGCTGAAGAGAGCCGGCGACAGAATGCTCCCTTGCGGAACACCCAGCTCCTGCTCGTGAATGTCGGACAGGGTGGTGCCAACCCTCACCTGGAATTGTCTGTCTTGCAAGAAATTGTGGATAAACTGGGGCAGGTGTCCTCAGAAGCTGAGCTTGTGCAGATCTGAAAGGATTCCAAATTTCCAGGTGGTATCATAGGCTTTCTCTATATAAAAAATATGGCCACCACATGCTGTTTGTTGACGAAAGCATTCCTCACTGTGGTTTCCAGACAAACCAAATGGTCAACAGTAGACCAATGCTTGCGGAAACTGCACTGTTCTTTTGCCAGAAGGCTGTCAGTGGTTTTATGGTAGATCTGAAATGTCTGTAGTAAATCTATATAAGTATCTAGGTATTTATTTTTTCAATAAAACTCAGCTTTAATGTTGCATGTCAAGATCTTGTGAGTAGAGGAAAACGAGCAGTTGTTAATATATTAAGTTTGAACATAGCTCAGCAGAATTATTCTTTAAGTTGTTTTATGCACAGGTCCAGCCTATAGTGCAATACGGGGCTGAGATTTGGGCTTTAGAAACAGGAAGTGAAATAGAAAAGCTACATTTGTTTGCCATGCAACAATTCTTATGTGTTAATTGACGAACTCCTAACGATCTGGTTTATGGTGAATATGAAGATTCCCGATATATCTTAATTCATATATTAAATGTACCAACTATTGGTTAAAACTTGTCCAAATATATGAACATAGACTCCCTGCATAAGCTAATATGATATGGTATAATTTAGATAGTAGACAGAAAATCACTGGGGCAACAAATATTCAAGTGTCTATGTAGTTATCGCTTTTCATTTGTTTGGTTAAATCAAGGTGTTGAATGTGCTGAAAGTTTCTTAGTTTGTTTTACACAATATTTAATAAATTTTAGGTGGCAAGACTGGAATAGTCATATTGAAAATGGTGATAGATTTTCTTTGTACAGACTACTAAAAATGAATAATTTAACAAAACACTATATTGTAATGAATATGAATAAATCTATGAGATGTATGCTAAGTTTAGAACTGGTGTTTCTGATATAGCTGTGCATAGTCAAAGGTACAAGAAAAATTTAAAGTACACATGTCCGATGTGCAGATCCGACAGAGAGGATGAAGTTCATTTTGTTTTTTGCTGTCTGGCATTGGATGATCTTAGAAAAAGATTCATCCCGTCAAAGTATTATAGCAGACCAACCTTTTTCAGACTAACATTGTTAATGTCTTGCAAAAATGAATCTCTTATCAAGAACTTCGGAGTGTTTCTGTATAAGTCATTTCAGAGAAGAACCATTCTGAGCTGATAAAACGATAATGTTCAAAGATATATATATATATATATATATATATACAATATTCATGAATTACATGCACCGGGTACAATATTTTTGTGTGCATCATTTTCTAGCATGTTTCCTATTCATGTGTACCCCCTTCAAATGGGGCCATGGCCTTTTTTGAATAAAACATTGTTATCATTTTCTGGATAAAGCACATGTCACAAGTGAGTTGTGAAGGCTTTGCCTCTCTTGTTTTTAATTTCAACTAAACTATCACCAACTTTACTCACAAACCACACAAGGTGGAGGACAAAAAAAGAGAAAAATAATGTGTGTGTGTGTGTGCATGCATGCATGCGTATGTATGTGCATGTGTGTGTGTGCACATGCATGTGTGTGCATGTGTGTGTGTGCACATGCATGTGTGTGCATGTGTGTGTGTGCATGCATGCATGCATGTGTGTGTGCACATGCATGCGTATGCGTTTGTGTGTGTGTGTGAGCGTGCAAGTGTTGTACAGCCAAAGTTTAATCGGACAATATATGGTTTCAGTCAGTCAGTCAGACAGTCAGTCAGTCAGTCAGTCACTGTGTGTGTGTGTGTGTGTGTGTGTGTGTGTGTGTGTGTGTGTGTGTGTGTGTTTGGCCAGTATGTATGAGCTTATATCACAGATTGACATAAGTTTACAGATGGGCCAACAGCAAAGTGAGAGCTGTATAATCAATGGTTTCTCCACTGCAATGGGAAGTCATTTACAGCTTAGTCTTTTGTGCAGGACTATGACTCTCCAACTAGGAGGCAAAATTGCACTGGCTCTTAGTGCTGCAGCCTTGGAGGCTAGTTAGCCTTTGGGTCCATCCCAACATCAACTGTCCTAAAAACCCTCCTGGCCGAGAGAGTGGGGATTAACCTGGGCCAGACACTCTCCACTGTAATCAAATCCTCACCCAGATAGTCAAGACAGTAGTTACCTCCTCTGCTGTTCTGATGGTCTTTAGTCGAACAAGACTGACTATCATATATACATACACGTTTGTATGTGTGTTCTATGCATTTATGTACAAGTGCATCATTCTCACTGTCTGCAGGTAGTTGGCAGCTTATTCATAAAGTTGATGTGTTACTATTTTACCAATTTGTGCTGTATATTGCATAGTTCTGGTGATTATACTATAATGCATTCATTGCCTGGATGTGTTAATATTTTGATGAGGTGAACAAGAATTACTTGTCTTCAGAGTGTCTTGGAATTAAGGACTGAACATGTCCTGCAGAGGTTGGAAGTGCCACTCTGCGGCATGTGCGGCATGTTGACTTCATTGTCATGTGATTTATTTAAGTGCCTTAATTCTCTGTAGATTAAATATGATGAACTTGCAATATTGCAATCATGGATAGGTGCAAAGGTGTTGATTTTGGTTTTAAAAAAAGCAAAACACACACCAGCTGCCTTATGATCAAAGGAATTGTTTGCATCAAACACAAGAGGCTGGGTGCCGTGCATGTGTGGAAGGTGAATGAGCTTGGTGAACTATTTATAGCACAGTCTGCAGAAACAACCGTTATGTACAGCTAACACCTGATATTCTTAGCCACTGAGACAGAGATGTTGCAGCCAACAACTGATATTCTTACCTGCAAAGAAAGAAAGGTCGCAGCTAAGCTGAGCCTGGTAGTGGAACAAGGCCAGGGCAGTGCAGGATGTTTGGTCCACAGGTGTGACCACCTTACTGGAGGTCAGGGTAGAGAAGGCTGCTCTATCCATGCTGTCTCCTGTCACATGTATGTATTGGACAACAAATACACAAACGGAATTACTTCTTTTTTTTCTTTTTTCTTTTTTTGAAGTGTATTATCAAAAATGTCTGAACAGACATGCAGATAATTTTTTTAATACAGACTTTATGCTAACATGGATAACTAGTTAATGTACATTTTCTTGGAACACCTGGGATCATAAAAAATAACAAAAATAGTACACTGAATTATTTTCAATGACTATACTCATTTTGTCATGAGATACTTCTTTTAATCAAAGAAGTCATAAACAGTTTTCCAAATGCCACTGATACCATCAACATCAAAACCTACATACACATCTTTATAAAATCATGTATCCATATGCTGAGGAGACTGATATATTTCATCAGATCTTTCACTTTATGATAGCGACCTGTGGCTGTGACATTTTGTGCCCTAACTTCTAAGACCTCAGAAACAGTCACCCAACATTCTATGCATCTGTATTGAACATTTGCAGCAAAATGCCTATGTACTGAAAATATGCAGAAACTTTGTACTAAAAATATGCAGTAAATTGCCTTTGCACTAAAAATATATGCAGTAAAATGCTTTTGCACAAAAAATTGCAGTAAAGTGTCTTGGAACTGAAAATATACAATAAAATGCCTTTCTGCTGAAAATATGCAGAAAAGGCACCAAAAAAATAGTAAAATGCCTTTGTCCTAATAATATTCAGTAAACTGTATTAGTCCTGATAAAATGCAGTAAAATGCCTTTGTACTTAAAATATGCATTATGAATGTTCCTTTGCACTAAGACAAAATTTTGTAGTAAAATGCCTATGTACTATAAATTTTTTTAAATGCAGTAAAAAATGCCTTTCTACTAAAATATAATAATAATAATAATAATAATAAACACTTATTCAGCACTTCTTCTCAAATAGAGCTCAAAGTGCTTTACATATTCAGAAAAACAGCTCATTAACCCTTTGCCTGCCTTGGGACGTTAGACTTGTGTCTCTTTTTTTTTGTAGTGCTATACACCTACAGGACGAATCTATCACATCCAGTTTTCATCAGCTATTCACAGTTGATTGTTAAAAGGAAATTACCTACTTACTTTGTTTCTCCCTGTCTTCTAGAATGCTATAAGATTGTATACATCCATTGTATTGTCTGTACTGTATGACTCACGGGCAGTTGGAAATTCCCTTGTAGACATATTGGTTAAAATGGCATTGTCTTGCAAAGACTGACCTCGGCTCATTTTCGGAAGATTTACAGCCTTAGAGGAGCTTCAGGAAATACTGAAAGACATGGACTGTGGGGAAGAAAACCTGTGAAGTGGTGAGGTTGATGATTTAGGCACAGATCTGGATTATGATAATAGTAGTCACAACACACTTTGTGACAAAGAACTCAGAACCTAAAATGGTTTAACTGGAGAAGCCTCTGGTCCATTACAATGAGGGTGAGAAAATACATAAAGAGAAAGTTTGTTAGATGCCATTATGTTCATTTCATATTGTCAATAAAGATATGTCTTAAGTCTAATGCTTTGTACACAAATACTGCTAGTCTTTTTGTTAGATATTCATTCATGTTTGAAATTAAAAGAGTAAATCTGAATAATGACGTTTGATGATAGAATTTATTAGGATTTAATATATCTCTAATGGTTTTATATTTGGAGTAAATCAAAAGAAAGTGGATTTCAGATTCAATACAGTTTTTCTGCAAAAAGTTCAGTTATGACTGCCCTCATCTGTTACTGCATTAATTCTCAACAGCTTTGGAGTTTTTCACAATTTTCTGGCACATGGGAGGTGAAACTTAAATATCTAAATACGATTTTTTTAAATTACTTAACGGACTTCGTAAAAGAGAAGTCACTAATCTAACAAGCGAAATAACTGATAATCAATGCAAATAGTCAAAAACACCAACATTCTCAAGTCTCTTGTGATGACACATTTTCGTGCAGGTAAGGCTTCATCAAAGCACAGTAAAAAATTACATGCTTAATTTTCACATTGCTGAAGCATATGCACTTGACCTTTGAGCAATATCTAGTCTGTAATGAATTAGATAATAGTCTGAACATTAAACTTAGGACTGGTCTGTGAATCGGACCAAAATCTGAGAGTCCACTGACAAGGTTTTAGAGTTGCATTAGAGTCTTTTTCTGGTAAAATACTTATCTCCTTGTATGACAATGGGCAATATACTTTTGAACTACCTGTATAAATCTTTGCTCCCCTTTTTGCTGCCCTGTCTGTTTGGTCGTTATGAAGGAATCCAGTATGGGAGTGTAATGAACACCTAATTTCAAACAATAAATCTTCTCTCTGATTATTTTCAAAAAGGAGCAAACTTTTTAAAACTGACTGAGAATCAACACAAAAACAAGGATATTACTTATCATCATTAGTATTTGAACAAAATGATTCAAGGCCATAAGGATGGCCACAAACTCAACTGTAAAAACTGAATGTCCCTTACCTAAAAAATGTATTTTACTGTTTTTAGACTAGGAATCACAAAAGCAGATCCAGCACTGTTATCATCCAGAACCAAGCCATCAGTGTTAACTTTTAAATGATAATCATAATTTTCTTCTAATTCAATTCTGACTGATGCTACTATTATATGTGGTCATTCCCCTTTTGTTGTTTCAGAAGCACATATGTTGATGTTTGTTTTTGTTAACTCCCAGGGAGGAACAAGTGGCAACAGCTCATGAGGTGCCATATCATGTAAATCAATGTCTGAGGAATGCAGAATATCTGAAACATATGTATGAATGGTTGGTAGATTTAAATTATTTTGTGCATTGTTTGGAAAATCAATATCAGACCTAATATTTAATTCCTCAACTGCTCTACATCTCAATATGTATTTAGCAGAACTTAATTCTCTATTTCAGTAGAGTCAATGTCACACTGAAAAAAAAAAGAGCAGCACGAACAACACACAATAATCAACACAGCTTTAGCAAGCTGTCACAAGCACTGGAAATGCCAGCCAGTCTTGCTCTTTCAAACGTGAAATTTTGAAAAGTCCAGTAGAAGGCTCCACATTTGTCTTGGGCACACAAATTTGATACCAGCATGATCAGCAGAACATGAAGAAAACAACTGTAATATTCAAAGGCATATACCTACTTATAGGCAGATTTAATTTATAATAACTGTAGGAGTGAAGTGCACATGCTGCTTTGCTGTGTGAAGAGAACTCAGAGAGAAAGTAATTGTGATTAAATTTTGAGCCCGAGACATCAGTCTCCATCTGTACTGGCCAGAAGTAAAGTGACAGTGAACATGAACCAAATTCCAGCATAAGTACTGTCAGTCCATATGTGTAGCTCGAAAGAGAAGGGGGATGAGGAGAGGGGTGGTCAGTCAAGCTTGCATGGGAACAAATCAAATCAAATTATGGTGCTTGAAATGAAATGAAATTATGATGCTTATAGCCTCTAAGGCCATCTCAAGGCTATCACCACATTAATAACTACTACAAGGGTAAAAACAAACAATTACAAGAAAGGCAAGACCTTCAAGACTCACTTGTGATACACTTTTAAAAAAATCCAAGTTTTTATGTATTGAGTATAATGCATTTACTGTTATATTTATATTTTTTGTATTCTCTAAACTTGGCACTTTGATCTGATATTCGACCCAACAAAGGATCTGTCATTATCATTTTTTGTTCAAACAGGAACTTCTTTTGCTAAGCATGGAAGTTTTATTTATTGCAAACGTTTTGGTGTAGATAGCAGAACAAGGGAAATTACTCTGCTGGGGAACTTAGTTTGCTTTAAACTGATCTTTTTCATCTTAAACATTACATTTTGAAATTATACTCAATACATAAAAAGCTTGCATTTTTTTTTTTTTAAAGTGCATCACAAGTGAGTCTTGAAGGCCTTGCCTCTCTTGTTTCAAAATGTAATGTTTAAGATGAGAAAGATCAGTTTAAAGCAAATTAACTCCACTAGCATTACAGAGTAATTTCCCCTTTTTACTATCTGAACCAAAACGTTTGCAAAATAAATAAAAATTCCATGCTTAGCAAAAGAAGTTCCTGTTTGAACAAAAAATGATAATAATGACTCCTCTAGCTGTTGGGTCAGAATATCGGATCAAAGTGCCAAGTTTAGAGAATACAAAAAATATAAATATAACAGTAAATGCAGTTTGCATATAATTAGGCTTATTCTTTACTTTTTTGTGCCAATCCCAGAAGCGCAATATTGTTTTAAACAAGATGACTGGAAAGAACTGGATTTTTCCTATTTTTATGCCAAATTTGGTGTCAACTGACAAAGTAGTTGCAGAGAAAATGTCAATGTTATAAGTTTACCACGGACACACAGACACACACACACACACAGACAACCGAACACCGGGTTAAAACATAGACTCACTTTGTTTACACAAGTGAGTCAAAAATGAGTCACCACTTCAAACTTTCCACTCAAAGTTTAAAATAAAAAAATCTCTTTTGTTTCGAAGAGAGAACCATTTTTACCGCCATAACCAGTGCGGTCAGTTCTGCAGTGTACACCGAGCTGTCAGACAGGATGTGTTCCGTTGAGGGCCGGTCAGGAAAGGCGGGACAGAACGCAGATGCAGCGACTCCGTCCTCTGACTTGGAACCGTCAGTGAAGATTCTTTGAAAAGTGGGAAATTTGTGGCAGAGTTCCGAAAAGTAAGTTCTGTAGGCCAGAGAACTGGAGGAGTCTTTACGGTACGAGGCCAGATCAAATCGGACCTCAGGTGTTCTAAAGGTCCACGGAGGGCTGTCGGGGAACTTGGAAAAATCTGAGATGCCACCGACATCCAGATCGGCATTTTCTAAGTGCGGCTGAATGCGAAGTCCAAGAGGAGGGATGCAGTTTGGGTTGTCTTTAAATTTCTTATCGAAAGGGTTGTTGAATACAGCGTCATAAGCAGGGTTTGTCGGTTCAGAAAACAATTTCAAATAATAATTTAGGGTCAGCTTCAGTCTGCAGTTGGAGAGAGGCGGCTCCCCTGCCTCTGCATACAGGCTGTGCACAGGGGTGGTGCGGAATGCACCTAAGCTGAGACGGAGCCCTTGATGGTGTATAGGGTCCAACAGTTTCAGGTAAGATGGTCTGGCCGAGCCATATACTACACTTCCGTAATCCAGTTTGGACTGGACCAGGGCTCTGTAGAGGTGCAAGAGAGTTCTCTTATCAGCACCCCAGTCCGTGTGTGCCACAACTCGGATGATGTTCAGGGCTTTTTGACAAGATATTTTCAGCTGTTTGATATGGCTGAGGAAGTTCAGCTTCTGATCAAAATGGACACCTAAAAATTTGGCTTCCTTAACCGCCAGGATGGTGGATTTTCCCAGACGGATTTCAGGGTCTGGATAGAACTGGCGAAAGTTATGAAGATGAATACTCAGTTTTGGAGGATGAAAAGGTGAAACCATTCTCCTCTGCCCAACACTGAATTTTGTCCACACAGAACTGAAGCCGTCGCTGGATGCTGGCATACATGCTGCCAGTTGCATACAAGGCGAAATCGTCCACAAACAGCGAGCTGTCCGATCCCTTCTGAACCAACTGAACGATGTCATTAATTCTGATGCTGAAGAGAGCCGGCGACAGAATGCTCCCTTGCGGAACACCCAGCTCCTACTCGTGAATGTCTGACAGGGTGGTGCCGACCCTCACCTGGAATTGTCTGTCTTGCAAGAAGTTATGGATGAACTGAAGCAGGTGTCCTCGGAAGCTGAGCTTGTGCAGGTCCGAGAGGATTCCAAGTTTCCAGGTGGTATCGTAAGCTTTCTCCAAGTCAAAAAATATGGCCACCACATGCTGTTTGTTTACAAAGGCATTTCTTACAGTGGTTTCCAGACGAACCAGATGGTCAACGGTAGATTGATGCTTGCGGAAACCGCACTGTTCTTTCGCCAGAAGGCCGTCGGTCTCTAGTTTCCACATCAGTCTACCGTTGACCATATTCTCCATCAGTTTGCAGATGCAGCTGGTCAGTGCTATTGGGTGGTAGTTGGAAGGGTTCGAGGGGTCTTTTCCCGGTTTTGGCACCGGGATTATGAGGGCTTTCCACCAGGAGGGTGGAAAAAAGCCTGTAATCCAGATGTGGTTGTAAACTTTGAGCAGGGTGTCCAGACAGGTTTCAGGAAGATGTTTTAAAAGTTTATAATGGACTTCGTCCATTCCTGGAGAGGAACCCATGCAGGTTCATAGTGAAAGGAAGGTTGTAGCTGAAATGAAATGAAATGAAATTATGGTGCTTAGAGCCTCGCCGACCACTAAGGCCATCTCAAGGCTATCGCCGCGTCAATTACTACTACAAGGCTAAAAAAAAACAACCAATTAAAACGAGTCACCACTTCAAACTTTCCACTCCAAAGTTAAAAAAACTTCCATAGTTTAAAACCTTCAAATCTGGTTAAAAAGGTTCACTTCTTTTAAGAAGTCCATCAGCGCCCACGGAGGGACATCACGAAACAAAGTCTTCAAAGAAAACGCCGTGTAATGTCTGCGTCTAACGTCATGCAGATCCCAACAGTCAAGGAGCACGTGTTTCACGGTGAGAGGCTCGTCACAGGGAACGCATCGAGGGGCCTCCTCCCCCTTCAACAAGTAAGAATGAGTAAAAAAAAGTGTGCCCCGTACGCAGTCTGCACAGCACAGACTCCTCCTTTCTGTTCTTCACC
>JAAQRG010329915.1:5000-10580 GCA_011634625.1 Babylonia areolata | reverse complement strand
TTTCTCTGTCTCCGTCTGTCTCTCTCTCTCTGTCTGTCTGTGTGTCTGTGTGTGTGTGTGTCTGTGTGTGTCTGTCTGCCTGTCTGTCTGTCTCTGTCTGTCTGTCTGTCTCTCTCTGCCCCTCTCTCTTAAAACTGCGTGGTACGTTTGTATCGAATAACGCTTAAGCTTTTTTTGTTGTTGAAGAAGCATAAAGATGAGATGAGACAGCTTAAAAAAAAAAAGAGAAAGAGGGGTGCAGTTGGTGTGGGGGTCCATTTCGCTGAACACCGGCCTGTGGTTTTCCCATCGTGTCGGGCCACCTGTTGAATCCCGTCAGCAGTTCCAGACAGGGTTCTCTCCCCCTGATCTCTTCGCAGAGCATCCACCAGACAAGATCTTCTTGTCTTTTCTTTCTCAGTCTTTTCTCTTCTCGGGTGCTGCGGTGGTTGAGTGGTTAGAGCAGAGCGATGGAGTCTCGCCCGAGTTTCCTGAGTTCGGTCCCAGGTTTCGGCGCACAACTGACTGGTGGGTTGAGGGTGGAGGTTTTTCCGATCTCCAAGGTCAACAAAACGGTGCAGATCTGCCTAGTGTCTGAACTGAACCTTCTTCGTGTGTAAACTGCATGAAGAAGAGAAAACACGCACGTTAAAGAACGTGTCATCCATGTCAGCATTCGCTGGGTTTGGGAAACGAGAACATTTCCTGCACATACCCCCCGAAAACGCAGTATGGCTACTTACATGGCGGGGTAAATATAAAGGTCATAGAAGTAAAAGGTTACATTGTGTGTGTGTGTGTGTGTGTGTGTGTGTGTGTGTGTGTGACTGAAAACTGACTGAGTAACACATGATACGAATGATAAGCGCCCAAAGGCAGCTGTCAGTCGGCTCTACCCAGTAGGCAGCCTGCTGTGCAGATAACACCGTGTTTGTAGAACGCTAAGAGTTTGGTCTCTGACCGGGGACAGGCGCTGTATAGGTATCCATATCATCGTCATTATCATCATCTCCTCTTTTACACTTTTCTTTCTCTTTCGTTGTGTTCGCCTCATCCTTCCTGTCTTTTTTTTGTCTTTATCATCATCATCATCGTCGTCGTCATCGTCGTCGTCATCATCATCATCATCAACATGATGATGATGATTGTTATTATTGTTATTGTTGTTTTATTTTCAGTCCTCCACCCCCCCTCCTTCCCCGCCTCCCCCCACCCTCTCTGTCTCTCCGAGTCTGTCTCTCTGTCTCTCTCTGTGTCGCTGTCTGTCTTTTGCTGTCTCTGTCATCCTTTCTCTCCCTCCCTATGTTTCTCTGTCTCTGTCTGTCTGTCTGTCTGTCTCTCTCACACACACACTCTTTCTCAAACCAGTGGTATAGTACAGATGGGAGATAAGCGTATACTGTTACTTCACAGTGTCGATAGAGGTTTTGATTTGACACGGTGCCTTCCCTTTGACCGTTGAATCACCGCTCTTCTTCTCGCGACTCTCAGACACCTCTATCTTCCATCTTTCGAAGACCATCTCTTCACCCCCCCCCCCCTCCTCCACTCGCGCCTTCACCTGCCCCTCCCCCATACCCCCCCCCCACCACCACCACCACTCTCACGTTATTCTCCACCAATTTCCGCACTCGTTTTCTGTTTGATCTCCCCCCCCCCGCCACCCCCCCGCCCCCCTTTATCCCCTACCTCTCCTCTCCTGGGTCTACCACTCCCCCCTGTGTGCATTCATCAAAGTTTGATATATTTCACTTTGTTCTTCACTGAGGCTCGCGTTCAAACTTTACTCAGTTATTGAACACTTTTCAAGTTGTGTGTGTGACAGAGAGAGAGAGAGAGAGAGAGAGAGTGTGTGTGTGTGTATGTGATTGAGAGAGAGAGAGAACGGGGATGAGGGGGGCGATGAATGTGAGATAGGGCTGTTAAAGTGGGGGCAGGGGGGGCGGGGGGGGGGGGGAAGCGGTGGTTAGTTTCTACTAAAAACAAAAACAAATCTGAAAAAAGAACCCCCTGCCCATATCAACACTGAACAGTATTAATACGAGACTGGGAAAAACACGTGCACGGTTGCACGTGCAGACTACTTTGGCATGGGGCGCGTTACATTCAAGCCCTCATCGCCACACAACACTGCAGCAGCAAGCGAGTGCACTGCCCCTCAACACTCAAAAGTTCCAAGGCCCGTTTGGTCATGCAGCTTGTCAGGCCATGTGCCTTGTAGATGCGGTGTAGCGTATATGGATTTGTCCCAAATGCGGTGACGACTCCTTGAGAAACTGAAAACTGAAACTGAATTTTCCATGTTCTTTAAGCTATAACAGAAAGAAAGAACGAAAGAAGAAGGAGGAGAAGAGGAAGAAAAGCAGTAGAACTGTTGTTCCTGAGAGATAACTGTATTGTTGAATTTTTCATGCAGCAATGAAGCTGGTGAACCGTTCTCTGCTGCGACCCGATGATTCCTCGCAGACTGAAGGGAGAATAAGGAGAACAAAAACAACAAACAAACAAACAAAACAACAACAAAAAACACAGACTGTCCAGTTTCAGCGACAATAAAGTGCTCCGCATTTGCAGATCGATGATGCGTTTTTGCGTGCGTGCATCAGATTGGGGGAAAAAAAAATCAAACTCGAAGAACGGGAAAAGTATGATGGAGATGACTAGGGTCACAGTGACATTCAAAAGGTGGTATGTTTTCTCTGTCAAGTTTCAGTAGAAGATCTATGCGTACTGTTCGCAGGTCTTGCTTAGAACTGCATATGATGATGACGATGATATAGATAATTATGTATTGCGCCCGTCCTCTGTCGAAGACCAAGCTCTAAGCGCTTTACAAACACAGAATCATTTGCATAACTGGCCGGGTCTAGAGCCGACTGACAGCTGCCATTTGGCGCTCATCATTCGTTTCCTGTGTCATTCAAATACTCAAATGGACATACAAGGATCAACCTTGATTGCTATTATTTGCTTGCAGATGCAGCCACGTCTCTTTATGTCTTTTGTGTTTATCAATTCTGTCCAGAATAGTTGACCTGTTACTCAGTACAGCACCAAAATGCTGAGCCCCGATTCAGCTAAAAATCCAGTCTCTCTTGAAGTTTGAACCGCTCAGAATGATGAGTATCAGTGTGTGCTAGGTAGTCTGGTGGTGGGGTGGGGGTGGGATGCAGAGAGAGACAGATCGAGAGGGAATGAGAGAAGGTGGGAGGGTTGGGGTCGATAGAGAGAGGAAACGGAGAGATAGAGCACACACACACAGAGGGTACAGGGATAGAGATCAAAGAGAGAGAAAGAGAGATTGAGTGAGAGGGGGAGGGAGGGAGAGAGAGAAAGGTTGTGGGGGTAGATAGAGAGAGAGGTCACGGAGAGATAGAGGTGTGACACAGAGAGAATAGAGATCAGAGAGAGAGAGAGAGAACACAGTGACAGAGATCATACAGAGATAAACACACACACACACACACACACACACACACACACACACACACACACACACACACTCACACGCATATCTATCTATCTATCTATCTATCTATCTATCTATCTATCTGTGTGTCTGTCTATCTGTCTATCTATCTATCAATACGAAGACGGCAAACAGAGATATCGCAAAAAGAAAGAGGACACAGACAGAGATATTGTGTAAGAGACCTGGCACAGAGAGAGGGCACATATATACCAGACAGGGCTCTGAGGGCACATAAAACGAAGTACACACATAGTAGGGCACCCATATAACAGACAGACATCCCTATAACAGACAGGGGCACATGTAACAGACAGGGCACCCATATAACAGGCAGTGGGCACATAATAATAATAATGATAATTATGATAATTGTATTTATATAGTGCTGAATCTTAAGCAGAGACAAATTTAAGCGCTTTCACACCAGTCATTCACACGCATGCATAACTCTAAAACTGAAGAAAACTGAAGACAAGGAAGAGGCAGGGGAGGGAGGTTATCTTGTGAAGAGGTGGGTTTTAAGGCCAGACTTGAAAGAGCTGAGTGCGGAGACCTGACGAAGCGAAAGATGAAGTTCATTCCAAATGCAAGGTCTAGAGACAGAGAAAGAACGGCGTCCAACAGCGGAGCGTTTGAATCTGGGTATGCGTAAACATAGTGGATCCGAAGCCGATCGTAGAGCGAGATGGAGTGTAGACGTGACGGCAGCCACAAAGATAGGAAGGGACAGATTTGTGAATACATTTATGACATAGAGTGCTGATCTTTTACTTTATTCTGTGTGAGACAGGGAGCCAATGGAGATGTTGCAAAAGAGGAGTGATGTGATCGGATCTTTTCTTTCTGAGGACGAGTCGGGCAGCACAGTTTTGTATGCGCTGAAGGGACTGAATGGATGAAGCAGGCAAACCAGATAATAGAGAGTTACAGTAGTCAAGGCGAGAGAGAATGAGAGAAACGACAAGTCTAGATGTAACAGACAGGGCACCCATATAACAGACAGTGGGAACATGTAACAGACAGGGCACTCATATAACAGACAGCGGGTACATGTAACAGACAGGGCACTCATATAACAGACAGTGGGAACATGTAACAGACAGGGCACCCATATGACAGACAGCGGGTACATGTAACAGACAGGGCACCAATATAACAGACAGTAGGTACATGTAACAGGGCACCCATATAACAGACAGTGGGCACATGTAACAGACAGGGCACCCATATAACAGACTGTGGGCATATGTAACAGACAGGGCACCCATATAACAGACAGTGGGTACATGTAACTGTGGGCACAAATAACAGACAGGCAGTCACACATATAACAGACAGGGTACGCATATAATAGGGCACACACATATAACAGACAGGGCACACGTATATATAACAGAGCACGCGTATAGAATAACAGAGAGGGCACACGTACATATAACAGACAGGGGGCACATACAACAGACAGGACATATATAACAGACAGGGCACCCCCCACCCCCGATACCCCCTTCCTCAGAGAGGCGTACCCCCAGCAAACAGTGGCCCGGCCCTCTCCCAGTCGACGCCTGATTTAAAAAAAGAAAAAGGGAGGGCAGCCAGGCTTGACTGAGGAAGGGCAGACAACCTCTAGAAGTGAGCAGCCCCCGCCAGGCAGGCAGGAGGTGAGCACTGATGTGGGTGAAGTGAAGTGAGGGGGGCGGGACCCACGTGTAGTGCCAGGGGAACAACCTTGCCCAGGAATGTCTTGGCCTCAGACATCAGTGCAGCTTTGCACAGCACAGAGCTGTTCACACCATGCACCACCTTTTTCTTCTTTTTTTTCCTTTCCTTTTTTTTTTTTTTTAAATACCGCCGCAGTGAGGGGCGCTAATTCGGGTTTTCAATACAAAGTTAGGGGACTTTAGTTACCCACGGGGCAACGACAAGGGGCTGGGTAATTGAGGCGCATATCGCGAATAACCACCTCTTTTTGTTGTTGTTAACTGCTCTCTCCCGCGCTTTCTCTCTCTCTTTCCTTCTCTCTCTGTCTCTGAGCCTGTCGCTCCCTCTCTCACTCTGTCTTTCTATACTCCATCTCTGTGTGTGTGTTTCTCTCCCTCTATCTCTCACTCTTTCTCCCTCTCTCTCTC
>JAAQRG010329905.1:2500-10538 GCA_011634625.1 Babylonia areolata | reverse complement strand
TGTGGTGCCCCGCTGACTCTTCAGAGCTGGGGGTGAAGAAGAAGGAGATCAAGAAGAAAGGGGGTAGGCTAGATCTGGGAAACAAACACCCCTACGTTTGTCTGGCAGTCACAAGTACGGGAATCAGCCCCGCCATTACATCAGTCTCCCCAGCAGGGCAGAAGGTAGCTGGAAAAGGTTGGAGGATAGGTTGACTGTGTGTGTATGTCAGGCTGTGTGTGTGTCTGTGTCTGTGTGTGTGTGTACGTGCGAGAGACAGAGAGGTGGACGGTCAGCGGAATCAAAGGTAAATATTAGAAATGAATAGAAGTACAATTACAGAAAACTTACTCAGTGAACTTCGTAAAAGAGAAGTCGTTAATTTAACGAGACAAAGAAACAAACAAAAAAGTGAACAAGCCTGCGAAGCAGAAATCTATGACGATAGAAAGCGAGTGAAAATACAAGAAGTAACACTGAATAGAGAAGAGGATTTTCCGAGTGCAGTCAGTAAGGCAGGCCCAGGACAGCCGAGAAGTTACTGGCGTCCATAGTATTCCCACGGGAGGGAAGCAAAAATATAACAAGGGCCCGCCTGTGTCCGATTCACGGCGGACAGTTTGCCAGTAAATACAGCCACTGGTTGCCGACAAACATGCAGTTTCGGGCCCGCACAGTTTTCATGGCAAACTTTCACAAGAGGCAAGTCAGGGCATTGTGAATTATGCTGTCGGTAAAACATTCTGGCAAGAATTCGTCAGTTTGGAAGCACAGTTTTACAGACAGACACACATACACACACACACACACACACACACACAC
This sequence comes from Babylonia areolata, assembly GCA_011634625.1. Classification (NCBI taxonomy): domain Eukaryota; kingdom Metazoa; phylum Mollusca; class Gastropoda; order Neogastropoda; family Buccinidae; genus Babylonia; species Babylonia areolata. Next base: position 9,737 of record JAAQRG010329905.1, on the reverse strand, counting down.
ACGCCCTCTCTGTGCTCCATAAAACTATAGATCACCAGGCATGGCATTCCTCGTTTTGTTTTTTCAACCATTTGAAATGGTTCATTCAGGTTAGCCTTCCAGTGCTGTACACAACAATTTTATTTGTAGATTTCAGCGCTGTTTGGTCAGTGTGTGTGTGTGTGCGCGCGTGCACATGTGCGTGTACGGGTAATAGTTTATTGAACTGAGTATTCTGTCTTCCACAGTTTTGGTCATTTTGATTTGCTGCATCTTTTTTTTACTCATTCATTGTGTGTGTGTGTGTGTGTGTGTGTGTGTGTGTGAGAGAGAGAGAGAGAGAGACAGACAGAGAAATTGAGACAGGACTGAGACAAACACACACACACAGAGATATATATACAGAAACAGAGAAAAAGACACAAAGAAAGAGGCAGAAAGCGAGAGAAAGACAGGGAAAGAGAGGGAATGAATGAATGAATGAATTTGTCACAACAGGTCCCTATGTGTGAAATTTGGGCTCTCTCTCTCTGTGCATGTTATGTGTTTTTGTAATCGAAATCAATTTCTTTTTTTTTAACAGATGCTGGTTTGGGACAACCCTTTATTTTGATTCTTTTACATGCGCTAAATCTATGCCAGTTGTTGCAGATGTGAGTGTATGGTTCTTGTGTCAATCAATATGACTGACTGTGAAAGATCTCAACGACTCAAGTCTTTAAATCCATAATAAAGGGTCTTAAAATAATGTTGGGATAATCTCTCTCTCTCTCTCTGTCTGTCTCTCTCTGTGACTGATATGTAATAATACAGTAGAAAAATTTTATTTTCATAATCAGTCACAACATCAGCAAGCACACATCCACATCTACGCTCCATATACATGCGACATATACACGATTGTTCACTCACATTAAAGTACATAATGAACATACTCATTTACTCCATCTCCTTCTCGACATATTTCTCTCAGTTTTTATCTCTCTCTTTCATTTACACACACACACACACACGTGCGCACACACGCGCGCGCACACACACACACACACAAACACACGTTACCATCTACTTCCCCTCCCCCTAAACCCACACACATTAACATAAAAAGCAGCAAGAAATAAGATAATCAAATCTTCAAATCTCTCTCTCACCCATTTACAGATTCTCTCTCTCTCTCTCTCTCTCACATCCACCCACACCCCTCCCCCTCCCTCAACCAAACAGTGACATTATCATAAAATAGCAGGAAGAAACAAGATAACCAATTAACCAAAACTGGATATATATATATCGCTTCAGCATGGAATACGTCAGCATGATCATCACAAAATATAGTCGTTTAACACAGTCCAGTGAATACCAAGCTCCCCTTCTTCAATGATTAGGTCATAACAGCAAACAAACAGTCAGAATAAACAGACATGAATAAATGTCAGCACCGAATTCATTCCAACAAAACCCAACAGTAAATACAAAGCGTTCTTTTCTTGTATGTTCAAAACTGAAAACATCACCAGCAGATTTGGGACAGCAAATTATCCGGCTGATAATGTCCGTTATCATCAGCCGGGTTGCGGTGGAGTGGGGTGAGGATCAACTTGATTTAGAACATTAGTAATAATCAATGAAATTATAATCAGTGAAGAAATAGCTTTTCCTCACAAGATGTCCGGATTTTATCTACATAATGAAACTTCATATTTCACAATTTCTGCTCACCTGGCTAAAAAACCCCAAAACAAAACCAATTCTTTTCTTAAAAGAAATAATTTGTTTAAACTAAAGCTGGGTCAACCATTCATTATAAATAGTTTTGAATGTTTTTTTTTTTAATTGTAATATTTCACAGGGTACCTGGACTTTTGTTCTGTTAAGGTATTAAAGACTCTTTTTTTTTTTTTTTTTTTTGCTGTAAATACATTGCATGCATACTTGCAATCTTCCAGTCAGGTCAGGTCATTAGATCTGCTACTGGTAACCTGAAATCCAGTACAACCTGGTCAGGGTCGGATTGCCGGCGACTAAACCAGCACTCCCACCGCTCCCTTCCGGGACTGGTGAGGCGGGTGGCTAGACACCTTTATGGAATTAAAAACGAGATCCATAAAAGGGCATCGGCTCAGGAGAGCCACCGACGGTCATCTAGCTCCACCGTGCTGTGTGCATGCCACACGCAGTTGGTCCCCGGGGTGTGTCTACCCATGCATGCAAAGTCTGGATCCGGCAGAATCTGCGGAAGAAACCTATCGGTTCAACGGAGAGGAAGACGGTTACAGCAACGCAATCTGGAGGTGGGTTTTTCACCAACTGCCTGGGTGTGGTCTTCCCTTCCTACAGTTGGCAACTCATATACTATTCATTATCACCCAGTTTTCTTCCTACAGTGCAAAGGCAGCCATGCACACTGTTGTTGAAAGTCCATAAAAACTAAACAACAACTACGTTCTATGGGTTGTGAGGATAAGTCTGATAAGAAGTGAAAATGTTTCTGACCATAGATCAATCTCCAGGGACTGTGATTTGTCAGTTTTACACTCAAGGCAGTCATCCTTCGTTTCATCGTAGTAACCCCCCCAACATTAACATGGACCATAAGATCATCAGCATTATCTGTGTGTTTTGTCGTCTGTGTCATTGTAAACACACATGAAGAAAGATTAAGGCACTGGCAGGTCTGTATGTAATAAGTTGAATGTAAAAAAAACAAAACCCCCCCCCCCCAAAAACTCACTTTTGTATTCCTTTCAGTTTATCGTTCAAATTTTTGTGTGTGCATTTATTCACTGACCCCTAAATCTAAGCATTCCTTAAAATCTATCATTTTTGTGCATTTATTTTACTTATCCTTAACCAAAGCATTCCTTTGAGTGCATCATTTTTATATATCTATTTACTGATCCATAACCCAAGTATTCCTTTCAATTCAACTTTTCATAACTTATGTGTTTATATATTTATTCACTTATTTCTTTATTTATTTATGTTTTACTGATTAATTTACTTTCTTCCTTTAAAAAAAATCACCATGTGGTGTTGAGTTACATCAGTCCATTAACCCCTTGACTGTTGTTGTTGATGATGTTCATCAGTGGAGACTGTCATCGCACGGTGATGATATTCATCAGGGAAGGCTGTCATCGCACAGTGATGATATTCATCAGTGAAGGCTGTCATCGCACGGTGATGATATTCATCAGTGAAGGCTGTCATCGCACGGTGATGATATCCATCAGTGAAGGCTGTCATCGCATGGTGATGATCTTCATCAGTGAAGGCTGTCATCGCACGGTGATGACATTCATCACTGAAGGCTGTCATCGCACGGTGATGACATTCATCAGTGAAGGCTGTCATCGCAAGGTGATGATATTCATCAGTGAAGGCTGTCATCGCACGGTGATGACATTCATCAGTGAAGGCTGTCATCGCAAGGTGATGATATTCATCAGTGAAGGCTGTCATCGCATGGTGATGATATTCATCAGTGAAGGCTGTCATCGCACCGTGATGATAGTCATCAGTGAAGGCTGTCATCGCACCGTGATGATATTCGTCAGTGAAGGCTGTCATCGCACAGTGATGATATTCATCAGTGAAGGCTGTCATCGCACAGTGATGATATTCATCAGTGAAGGCTGTCATTGCACAGTGATGATATTCATCACTGAAGGCTGTCATCACATGGTGATGATATTCGTCAGTGAAGGCTGTCATTGCACAGTGATGATATTCATCAGTGAAGGCTGTCATCGCACAGTGATGATATTCATCAGTGAAGGCTGTCATCGCACAGTGACGATATTCATCAGTGAAGGCTGTCATCGCACGGTGATGAAACTGAACTCAGAGGGCAGGACATCCATCACCATTTGCCTGCACCTCTGAAATTCAGACCTGTCCATTTTCCCTTTTTCAACTTGAAGATAACTAACGGTATATCACAGAATTCATATCATACCTTTGCAGACCGCAGTGATTTTATGGTCCCTGAATATGGTCCTCGAGTTTGATTCTGGCAATTTCAACTATGATGAGCATGAAAAAAAAATGAATGAAACAAAGAATCTAATCACATTCAAAACTTTCCTTAACCATATATATATAAAACAGAAAAGCACAATATAGCACTGTTAAATTTCACTGTAACTGAAATCTCCGCCAGCTGGTGTTATTACAAAACTATGTTCACAGAGGACCCCTGACTCCGTTTGCTTTGTTCTGGATCCTTGTTCTGGATAGCAAAGGCAACACACTTCAATAAACACATTGTTTATATCGTGTTATTAACCTTGTTGTTAACCTTGCACATTTGTCTTCCATGTGGATTCTGATCACAGTGCTTGGAAAACCATTACCAACATTTATATATACGAATGATCTAAATGCACACACGAATTTTACCTACACTTCTGCTGATATAAAATTGCCTTTATTTTGCTTTTTTGTATTTGTATGTGTTTGAATTTTATCTATTTATAAATTCATGTTTCTGTATATCCATTGTACAAAAAAAAAAAAGAAGTAAAAAACACCAAAATAAAAAGAGAGAGATTTTGAAACGGGAATAAAAATGTGAGCGTCTTCAAGCAGCGATCAAGCAATAACAACAATACGAACACTTTCAAACTGCAATCTAAACAGAATGACCACAAGTACATGAACAAACAATATCTGTAAGCGTTCAAGGAATTTCCCTGAAGGGCAGCTGACAGAAGCAAATGATACTTATCATAAGGTCAAAGGTTCCCAGGCCTTTTACCGCCATCTGGGCGGTGAATTCACATCCACTGTGAGTAGGGCTTGGCGCTACAAAGTGGAGCCCAGTTCTCTCCTCGTGCCGTTTTTAACCTTCCCCAGCCAGACTTCAGGTACCCGTTCACACCTGGGTGGAGTGAGGAAAACCAGGGTAAAGTGCCTTTCCCCCCAAAGGACACAGCACCATGCTGAAACAGGGGTCTCGAACCCTGATCAGCGGTGGTGAACTCTGGATCACAAGGCCAACGCCTGACCCGTTCTGCCTAGGCGTCTCCACTTACACATGGCTCAAACAACATCAACATCATCATCAACAACAGCAACAACAAAAGGACTTGTACAATATGTAAGTAAGGGGGCAGAAGGAAAAGGGGGGGCAGGGAGGGGAAGGGGGTGTGGAAAGGGGGGATTGGGGAGGGGAAGGGCAGTGTGGAAAGGGGGAATTGGGGAGGGGAAGGGGTGTGTGGAAAGGGGGAATTGGGGAGGGGATGGAGGGTGTGGAAAAGAAGGATTGGGGAAGGGGTGTGTGGAAAGGGGATTGGGGAGGGGAAGGGGGGTATGGAAAGGGGGGATTGGGGAGGGGATGGGGTGTGTGGAAAGGGGGATTGGGGAGGGGATGGGGTGTGTGGAAAGGGGGAATTGGGGAGGGGAAGGGGTGTGTGGAAAGGGGGAATTGGGGAGGGGATGGAGGGTGTGGAAAAGAAGGATTGGGGAAGGGGTGTGTGGAAAGGGGATTGGGGAGGGGAAGGGGGGTATGGAAAGGGGAGATTGGGGAGGGGGGAGTTACAGCCAAAGCAGTGGGCCACATTCTGGGAAAAAATATGTAAAAGATTTTCCAAAAGCAGCTCATCATGATATTGCAGGAGCATTTGTTTCATCATAAATACACATGTATCTAAAACAAAATCCATCACTGCTTGTAAAAACACATACATATTTTCAGCAACTATTCATAATAAGAAAAACAACAACCCAACAACAACAGAATAATTGACATATCTATCCTGGGTTTGATGCTTTCAAATTAAACAAACACATTCAATAAATCGACCCAAAAAGTGATGTATTCCATTGTATAAGTACGTTAAGTAGGTTTAAAGTTTTTTTTAAACATTCACTACACAATAGTAGTACCAAAGTCTGTTGTAATGATCTCCAATGCAGGCGTTTTCACTCCCTGAAACTTCTTCCACTGCAAGCGCAAAAAAAATCATGAGATGTGATCTCTGGTTCATTTAGTGATGTGCTCTCTCTCTCTCTCTCTCTCATACATCATACATATATCTGAATTTTTTTTTTTTTTTTAATCATATTCTCTCTCTCTCTTATGCACACGCCCACACACATCCCCCACCACACACATCTAGTCACATGAAATTTCAATGCTCTTCCTCCTCCATCTTCCTGTCACAGGGCCTGTGCAGGTACCACAGGTCAACATAATGCACACAGAGTTCTGTCCCTTAGCCACGCTCCAGGGGGCGGGGGTGGGGGTGGGGGGGTGAGGGGGTTGCTTGCCAAGTACTCCAAATTGGCAAGCGTCGTCACAAGAGAATCCACACAACATGTACCGAAGGCAGCTCCAGAAATTCAATGCAACAGCAAGACGCAGGACAGCCAGTCGTGTGGCCACTGGTTCAGGCAGACTGGGAAACCCTTTTTTTTTTTTTTTTTGGTGGTGTGTTTTTTGGTTTTTTTTGCTTTGTATTTGTTTATTATCCTGTCATCCTTTATTCCCTCTCCCTTTCCCTTTCTCTCACTTCCCCCCTTTCTCTCTCTCTCTCTCTCCATTCATTCTCCCCTCTTTGCTTCTCTCCAAAATCCACAAACATGGTCAATTAATCAAAAGTGATTTGAAGAAACAAGATTTTTTATTTAAGATTTCACACACACACACACAAACCACTCCATCTTTCTCTGTCATTCTCTCTTTCTCCACATAAATACCCCCCGCCCCCTGACCCCAGGCATCCACCCTACACACCCACCCACACAAAACCTCCCTAACCCCCCATCCCACACAAATGGACTCCTCCAGCCTCTTCCCCACCCCATGATCAAAAAGTAACACACCCCCACAAAAAAAAAAAGTATCACTCCCTCTCTCCCCTCTCTCATTCTCTTTCTCCACACCCACACCCCCACCACACCACCTCAGCTCTTCCACCTCTCTCGTTCTCTCCTTCTCCACACATACAACAACCCCCGTCCCCCCTGCTCCGAACCCCCAACATCCACCACGCCACCCCCACTCCCTCCCAGCCCTCCCCTCACAAAATGGACTCCTCCTCCTCCCCAGGATCAAAGAATGACGCATCTTCTCCGGCACTTGCTCTTCTCGGGCCTGATGGGCTTTGGGTCCAGGACGGCCAGGATGGCCTCATCGAAGACGTCCTTGAGGCCCAGCTTGGTGAGGGCGCTGCACTCCACATAGCCGTAGGCCCCCATCCGCTTGGCAAAGCGCTCCCCGTCCTCTGGCGCCGAGGGCTTCAGGCGCCGCTTG
>JAAQRG010329900.1:0-10523 GCA_011634625.1 Babylonia areolata | reverse complement strand
TTTTTTTTTTTTTTTTTTTTTTTTTTTTTTTTTTTTTTTTTTTGTATGGGCATATGTATTTCTTGAAACAAATCCTATCACATGGCAGCTTTGCATGCTTTGTCACAGAATGAATGGGTGGGAGTATTTCTGTGTTATATGGATTTGAGTATTGGCATTTTGACAAAAAGAAAAAAAATCCCCCTTCATTTTTTCGTTTTGTTTCAGTATTTAGACACACTTTAGGGAAGCAGTCCCTGCACTCTGTCTGCAAACCTTCCAGAGTTGCAAAAGTCAGTTACTCCCACCCATGAGATTGCCAGATTTCAAACTGTGTGCAGCAGAGATAACATTTAAATCAATTCGCAGTTCCAGATTTCATTTTTCAAACTATGTGCAGCAGAGATAACAACATTTAAATCAATTCAGCAGCTCCAGATTTCATTTTGGTCCATGGCATTTGAATAATTCCCGTGTGATGCTTTCACCATTATTGTGATTCACATGACTTTATTATTTTTTTCAAATACGAATGTATTGATAAACATTTTTCTTTTTGTAGGGCATACAACCCCATTAGCAATGCACAAGTTCCTGGAACCTTTAATGTAAGAAATTCAGCATAGGGGAGAACAATTGGCCACTTTACCAGTGATGTAAGAAACAGGTTTCTTCAAATCAGTCAGTATGTTTCTGTCAATCAAGCTGTTTTTGAATGAAGGCAGAAAATCAACACACAAATAAACATTTTATTTTTAAGTCGTGCTTTAGTGCAAGGCAACGTGCATGTGTTATGTCAGTTGCGTGAAGTTCTTCCATTAGCCTCAGCTCAGTGTGTCTGTGTAAAAGTATGATGCTGTATATTGTTCTCTGTGTGTGTGTGTGTGTGCATGCATGCGTGTACATACTTGCATTGTATTACCTTTTTTCACAACAGATTTCTCTGTGTGAAATTCAGGCTGCTCTCCCCAAAGAGAGTGTGCTGCTACAGAGAAGCACCACCCTTTTTTTCTGTCTAAGTGTATTTGTTTTCCTATCAAGGTGTAATTTTCTGCAGAAGTTTGACAAGGACAACCTTTATGTACCCATTGGTTCTTTTACGTGTGCAAGGTGCATGCTACACATGGGACCTTGGTCTATTGTCTCATCCGAATGACTAGTGTCGAGGCCACCACCCAAGGTTTAGTGGAGGGGAAGAAGATACTGTTAAGTGTGAGATACTCTGTGTGTGTGTGTGTGTGTGTAATTGTGTGTGTGTGTATCAGTGTGTATGTATGTATTTGAATGTATTTTTCATATGCATGAAGCATGTACTAAATTGTGTGCTTGGTTATATATATATATGTATGTAGAGAGAGAGAGACGTGCATGTTTGTGCACATGCTCGTGTATGAAAACAAGCAAGTCATGCTTTAACATGGTATTTGATGTGACAGGTCCTGAAGTACCAGAAATCCAGTGACAGAGACCAGCAGAAGCCCTTCTTCAGCCATAGAATTGACCTGGATGTGGCTCACTACCAGCTCCAGGTGGAGACGAAGCCCTGTGGCGCCCTCTATGAAGCAACCGTCAGGGCCGACTTCCGCAATTCCTCCGATTATAAATACTCTGTCACACCTGGCATCAGTCGCATCAATAAATACGGGTCACAGCCCAGCTGTGTTCAGGACCGCTTTCCCATGTTACGGAAGTTCTGCTGCTGTCTAGATTACTTGGAGAAGAATGGAACTAGATGAAAAAAACATGATCATGGAAATTAAGCCTCAAAACTGAATAGAAATTTAGTCTCAAAATAAAAGATTTAAAAAATTTAAAAAAATGTTGGGAGGACAGATATAATGGATAGCCAATCATTAATGAAAGGAGCCAATGATTAATGAATGATATTGATTAACTATATGATTATAGTGAATGACATGTAATCAATATTTTGGAAGAAGAAATATAGTAGACAGTCAATAATCAACGAACAATATTTATTAACTCCCTCATGAATGAGGAGCAATCAAAGTGTCCATTCATGTTCTTTTTAACGCCTGGACTTTGTAAAGTTTCACCAGTGGTTGGTACACCTGCACTTTTGAATGGATCTTTAAGTATTTGGTATACAGGCATTTTAATGTCCCACCAATGGTTGACTGAATGACATGATGAGCGTCCAATGGCAGCCGTCAATCGACTCTACCCAGGTAGGTAGCCTGTTATGCAAATGACACCAAGTTTGTAAAGCGCTTAGAGTTTGGTTTCCAACCGAGGATAGGCGCTATATAAGTATCCGTAGAAGTATCCATATCAAAAAAAGAGTTTACTATATTTTGCAGTTATTTCTTGAAAGTGAGTTTGCTGATAGTTTTTGAAATTCATTGTGAAGAGTTAACTGTATTTTACAGTTTGTTCTTTGAAGTGAATTTGCTTATTTGAAATGTATTGTCTGCGGGGATTTTTTTGTGAAGAAAGGTGTTTTTTTTGTTTTTGGTGTGTTTTTTTAAGGTGTGGAAATGCATTGTGAAGAGTTTACTGTGTTTTACGATTTATTATTTGAAACAGGTTTATTTCATGTAATTATTTATTAGCTTCATTGTGAAGAGTTGGTAATATTTGATGATACTTTTACAGCAATCTGTGTACTTTATTTGAAATGTATCTTCAGTGGTATAGTATACTCATTGTGAAGAGTTCATATAATTCTATTGTTGTTTTGGAAACACATTATGAACAGTTTTGATATTATATTGCACAATTTATTCTTTGAAGTGAGTTTATTTTATTTGAAATATATCCATAAAGATTGATAAAGTTCTTTGCGAAGAGAGGCTAATATCTGATATTTAGGAATACATTGTGAACAGATTACTATATTTTAGAGTTAATTGTTTGAAAGGAGTTGATGTTATGTAGATATATCCTAATGAGTCTTTAAGTTCTTTGTGAATAATAGGTAATATTTCATAATAGTTTTGGAAAAGCATTGTGAACAATTTTCAATATTTCTTTTTTTTGGTTTATTTTTTCAAATTGTATTTTATTTGAAATATATATATGAATGATATTCTGTAAAGTATGTATGTATATATATATATATATATATTTTCCCCCCATGATGATTCAATAAGATCTTTGTCAAGAGTTGGATATATTTGATAATAGTTTGGGAAACACATTGTGAAGAGTTTGCTTTTTTTTTTTTGCTTTTTCTTTTAACGGTGATGAGTTTATTTGAATTGAAATATGTCTATATTGATTCTGTAAGTACTTTGGGAAGAGTTTGTAATATTTGGTATCAGGTTTGGAAACACATTCTGACATTGTGAAGTTTATGTGTATTTTGCAGTTGATGTGGAAAAGTCTTCTGAGACATTTCGAAAGCTGAATGAGGCCAGTATGTGTGATTTTGAGAAATGGACGACAGTGTTGAGCTCCTTATTTAAAAGGGGAAAATCATGAAAGATAAATCAATACCTGACCGGCAACAGTGAGTGACTTTGAAATATTTGGAAAGGCCTTCTTTTTTTTCTCCCAGTTTTCCTTAAGAATTTACTGATTTTACAATTTAACTCATTGGATTTTATTTTAGCTTCAGTTGTTTGATTAGCATAGTCATTTTCACTTTGGGTGGTTGTTGTTTTTTTTTGTGTTGGGTGTTTTTGTTTTTTGGGTGGGGAGGGGTTGTGGGGGGGGTCTGGAGGGTGTGTGTGTTTGTTTTGGTTGTTTGTTTTATTTTGTCTTGCTTTGGAGATTTTCTAACATGCTTTCAACCCTGATAAGGCCTCAGTGATTTGGTGGATCACAAACCAAAATGAATTTTTATTGTGCTTGTATGGGCCATTTAACTAGACCAGAATGATAATTTTTGTTTACGCCAGACAAGTTGGTCTTCTTGTTCATTCATATCCCTCCGAATAAAAAACAAATATTTTATTTTCTGAAAAAGCATGGTGCTTGCTGTCTCAATCAAATGCAAAAAAAACAACAACTAAAAAACATAAGAAATAGTAGTAGTGGCAGTGGTGCTAATAATAATACTGCTATTATTGCTATTATTATTGTTATCAGCTTTTTTTGCTTTTTTTTTTTCCATTACTGTAGTTGTTGTTTTCTCTCATTATTGAGTCTTTCGTCGCCAAGTTTCTGTGTGAAAAGCTCTCCCCAGCACCAAATATTTTAGACTCAACAGGCTCAGTCACATGATTCTTTTTTTTGGGGGGTGGGGGGGGTATCAGGAGATGGGGGTTCTATTGTATTTGTATTTGTATTTCTTTTTATCACAACAGATTTCTCTGTGTGAAATTCGGGCTGCTCTCCCCATGGAGAGCGCGCCGCTATGCTACAGCGCCACCCATTTTTTTTCCCCTGCGTGCAGTTTTATTTGTTTTTTCCTATCGAAGTGGATTTTTCTACAGAATTTTGCCAGGAACAACCCTTTTGTTGCCATGGGTTCTTTAACGTGCGCTAAGTGCATGCTGCACACAGGACCTCGGTTTATCGTCTCATCCGAATGACTAGCGTCCAGACCACCACTCAAGGTCTAGTGGAGAGGGAGAAAATATCGGCGGCTGTGTCGTGATTCGAACCGGCGCGCTCAGATTCTCTCGCTTCCTATGCGGACACGTTACCTCTAGGCCATCACTCCACATTCTGTTTCTAGAGGGGGTGTGGGGGGTTAGGTTGGTTGTTTTATTTCGTTTTGCTTTGGAAATAGTTATTTGAACACGATTTCAACCCTGATAAGGCCTCAGTGATAAAGTGGATTACAAACATGAATGGGCCAATGAACTGGACCACAATGATATTTGTTTACGCTGGACTAGTTGGTTTTGTTGACTCATATCCCTCCGAATGAAAAACTGATATTTTATATTCTGAAAAAAGGATGATGCATGATGACTTGACCAAATAAAAGAAAATATTTAAAGTAGTAGTGGTAGTAGTAGTAGTAGTAGCCGTGGCAGTGGTACCAGAAGTGAAACTGATATTGTTATTATTATCAGTATTATTATTGTTATAGTTTGTTTTTTCTCATCATTAATTCTTTTGCCACCAAGTTTCCGTGTGAAAAGCTCTCCCCAGCTCCAAATATTTTTAGTCTCAAAGCTCAAAGTCACATATTTCCGTTCGTGTCAAAACAGCACAGTGGACTTGTTCACCTCAGACTCTGTCAAGGGAGCCAAAGGTGGAAAGTCATTCCATCTTCTGTTGCCTGGGACAGTTGGAGACAGCTGTCATACTGTGTTGCAGTGTGTCAATCTGCTGTTGCCTGGGACAGTTGGAGACAGCTGTCATGCTGTGTTACAGTGCGTCAGTCTGCTGTTGCCTAGGACAGTTGGAGACAGCTGTCATGCTGTGTTACAGTGTGTCAATCTGCTGTTGCCTGAGACAGTTGGAGACAGCTGTCATGCTGTGTTACAGTGTGTCAATCTGCTGTTGCCCAGGACAGTTGGAGACAGCTGTCGTGCTGTGTTACAGTATGTCAATCTGCTGTTGCCCAGGACAGTTGGAGGCAGCTATCATGCTTTGTTACAGTGTGAAAAAGGTTTGTTTAACATGACCTCTCGATGTCGACTAAAGTTGCCTATGGCAGTGAAAGTGTTAAAAAAATAAAGACAGTTATCATCTATAGAGTGAGAACTATTGTAACTAATTCTTTAGAAGATTGTATTGCTCTTTCTGTTCCCAGCTTGCTTAGACTTCTGAACATGCTCCCCAGACCCCACTTTGTGATGAAACCATGGAAAATATCATTGTTGATTGTATGAATATTGGAGAAATGTATAAATTATGCATGTGGACAGAAGATTGTGACTCTGACATAATAATTCATTAAACATGAAACAGAACCTGTATAAATTATGCATGGTGGCAGGTCATTACTGTTACGTTTACAGGGTGATTGTCCATTGTGACTAATATGAATTATTCATTAAACATATAGCTATACATGTATAAATTATGCTTGTGGGCAGAGGTCAGTATTGTTACATACAGAAGATGACTGAACAATGGTGACTCTGGTATGAATTATTCATTATTTGTTAAGTGCAGATAAATGTGTGCAAGTGCTCAGATTTAGGTGGTGCTGAACGGGAAGCACATAATTTTTGTTGTTAAATCTATTTTTAGAAATGTTTATCAGACTTCATAAGCCGCTGCTTGGTCTTCTATTTTGTTTTTATTTTATTTTATTTTGGTTTGCTTTTAATTTTGACCAGTATGTGTGATGGGGTAGTAAACAGGACTGCTTGATTTTGTTTTTAGTTGTGTTGTTGTTGTTGGTTTCTGCTTTATATATTCAGCTTATTTCAAATTTGTTATGGTTTACACTTTCTGCTGATTTTTGTTATGCTTTCTTCACAAAGTACGCACAAATTTGTTTTCATAGTAATCTTGAAATCATGATGGTCTATTAGATTGTTTGTGTGTATGTATTTGTGTGTGTGTGTGTGTGTGTGTGCAAGGGTATGTGCACGCATGTGTGTTTGCTAACATGTTTCATTTCTGTTTGGTCTCCAGTTGATACATTCAAAGTCTCCTCCCTTTGTTGTTGTTGTTGAAATGGTAAGTTGTTAGTCATGTTTCTTTCAGCCTTGTGCACCAGGTGTGTGTTCAGTTAAAAAAAAAAATAAAAATAAAAAAAAATTATATATATATAAAAGTTATTTTTCTGAACTCAGTACCATGTCTCACTGCTTCCTTTACTGCGCTGGGCTGAACTGTTTCTGTGGCCCTGTGTGGTCAGCTGGGTTGAAAGTTGAGCAGCAAAAATAAATTAATGGACAGTTTCTACTGAGAATAGATGACTTCAAGGGTCAGTTTGTCAAAACCTTTTCATAACGTTGATTTACAGTTTGGCATGTTCCTTGTTTCTTCCCAAAATGTTTGTATTTTGCACCACTTAATTGTCATGAGTAGGTGCAGTTTTTGAAAGTGATAGTTTAAACCATGCTGCTTGTTATTTAGCTGATGTATGTTTCTTGTTGGTAGTGGATTTATTTCCACTTATTTCATACTTTCTAGCAGTCTCATTTATTTTACTGATTACCTGCTTTGTAGCTGAACTGAACTGTTCTTGTTTTATTTTAATCTGCAACCAGTGGAAGTTACATGAGACTGCATTTCCCTCTCCCTCTCCCCTCTCCCATGAACAAACAGAAACATAATTTTGTAATTCAGTAGCAAGAATTTTGCTGTTGTTATCAGTTTAAAATGTCAGAATAATGAAAATATACACAATTCGCTTTTTTTTTTTTTTTTCCTTTTAGCACAGACAAGCAACAACACTGACCCAAATGGCCAGAAAATTGCTCTTAAATGTCACACACACGTGTCAAATACCTATTTATATAGACACATTGAAGCAGATCTGGTGTCCTGTTGAGCGCTACAGGCAGGAGAGATAAAGCCATGTTTCATGTACATATATAGGTAGCTGAGAAAAAAATGCTTACATTCCATGTATCTCGGAATTTTGGCACATATCTGTGACAATATTATCACTGATCATCTGTCCTTCACCTTTTGTACAGGATAACTTGCTGTCATTTAAAACTAATTTCGTAACTAACCAGTTCCACAAGTTTTTTTTACTAACCGTATCATAAATCTGTGGAATAACCTTTCCTATGACACCATCAATGCACCATCGGTAAACTCCTTCAAAAATCACATTGACAAAAAGTTTAAGGACCATGTATTTTCCACAGAGTTAAATCTTTATTGAGCTGTAGATAAATGTAGTATACACTATGCCAGATTTAAACAAGGGTCTGTTCACAACAAGTGATCCAAAAGCATATAAATGGACACTGATTATGAGAGCAAAAGGCTTTTAGCCTATAGCCAAACATTTCTGTGATTAATTGCATGCATGGATATTTTTGTGCAGATTTTAAGCTAAAGTGAAACTATGCAAGTATGAGATTGATGGTAATAAAAAATTATATCAAACTTGAGATAAATGATTGCATGAAACACATGTGCCTGTCCTGTTTGAAATGCCTTGACACAGTTAAGTGTCACTTTTTTCCCAGTGTTTACATACTGGGTATTTAAATACATTTGCTGTATATCATTCAAAAACAGTTGTATTTGAAACAGGTGCCATCATGATTACAGGTGGCTCATAAAGGAATTGTTATCATCGCTTGGGACAGATTAATTCTTACTGATTTGTGTGTGTGTGTGTGTGTGTATGCTGGTGTTTGAGAGGGAGTGTGTGTGTGTAGCCCTGCATTATCTGTTTGCATGTATGTCATTTTGACTGGTTCTACCCAGAGATCAGTGTGCTTTGCGCTTCTTTTTTGTTGGTTTTTTTGGTTATTGTTTTCCTAGCTCCTGCTCTTTCTCTCTCTATTGCTCTCACTTTCTCTCTATTACTTGGGACTGTTAGAGCTGAAAGAAGCTGACCACATAAATGCTGGAGATGAGAGTAAAAATCCAAGACCTCAGCACTGAGCAACTTTACCTTAGCAACGATGCGAGCAAATAAGTCACTAAACTCAAATATAATCTACTGTATAATTGCAGAGCAATTCTTACCTGGTGTTTTGTCTGCTGTGCTTCTGTGGACTGCAAGTTATGGCTGGCAACTCTTGTGTATATTACTTAGCGCATGTGCTTTTTTAAGCTCTGATAATCCACCGTCAGGAAAGTGGTGAACTGGTTGTCTGTCGAGAGATGATCTTTGTGTGGGATGAAATGCAGAATGCTGGTTTGGACCTTTTGTGAGAAGGGTTGTATTGTTTCTGTTTTTATTCTGGCTGTGTTTATTGCGGCTCACCTGCTTTTAATTCCAGCAGATCATTCTTGTAGGCTTTTTTTTTTCATTCGTGGTACCATTTTCTTTCATGTGTTTGACTTTCTAAAATCAAAGCTGTCCGTGATTTTTGCTTAATTGCTTATTTTATTATTATTATTATTATTATTATTATTCTCTACATTGATCTCCTGAGTGGGTTGGCTTTTATTTGGAAATGGCCCTTTTTTTTATTTTGCTATATTTGCTGCTGTAACCTGTTCATTATTCAATGGTTTTGTAGATTATTCTGGTAGCCTTTTTTTTCATTTTATTTTCATTCCTGGTACAGGTTTCACTTTTTATCTTAATGTATATGACTTTGAACTAAAATTTGAGCTGTCACTGATTTTTGCTCTTTTTTGTCATCTCACTATATTGATCTCCTGTGCATATGGTTTCTGTTGGTCAACTTTTATTTGAAAAACCCCTGTTTTTTTGTTTTTTTTTCAAACCATTTTTGCTGCTGTAACCTGTTCAGTATTGGATGACTGCTAATGGTGTAATTTTATGTTCTGTAATACACCAACCTCTGACATACATGAATTCAGGGTTATTGACACATGTATTATTTATTATCTTTGTTGTATTAATGCATAGGAAAGGAATTGAAGCAGTTACAAAGTTTATCAAAAATTGATGAGGAAATTTGAGGGGGAAAAAAAGGGAGGGTTTTCTTCCTTAACCAATCAAGCATTAGTGGGATTTGAACCTGAGCTCCAGTTGGAAATCCAATAGGCTGATATCAGCCATGATGCATAATTAACATTGTATTTCAGTGGGTCTTGTTTTGTAATCAGCTATGTTGAAGATTGAAAGTTAACCCTTTAACTTTTGAACTTTGGTAAAATGAGGCTTTTTTGTTTCTTTTTTTTCTTCTTCTTCTTCTTTTTTTTTATATACTTATAAGTGATGTATTTGATTTTGCTGGAAAAAGGTAATGCAGTCCCGAAAGAGAAATCCAAATAAATGATGACTGACAGTCTGACCAGTAAGGTCTGCTACATCTCTGTGAAATGACAGCCGTCATTGATGAGTTTACTCATTGGCAGCAGTCAAGGTGTTAATGAAGTCCAAGTCTGCAGTTTTCTTTGGTTTTGATCTTGACAGACAGGTCAGTGGGAAGTTGTTTTTTTGATAATGATGATGATATGGATACTTATACAGTGCCTATTCTCAGTCAGAGACCAAGTTCTAAGGACTTTACAAACAAATGTGCTGTGGGTCAGGTGGCTGTGTGTGTGTGTGAGTGTGTGTACATATGTTAACTTTTATAGAAATTACATGGAACAATACTGTAACAGACATCAAGAAAAACAAAAAGAGAGGAATATATATATATATATATATATATATATATATATATATATATAAAAGAAAAAAATAATAAAATCAAAGAAACAAAAAATCAGCACTTCTTCGTTGGAGAGCGATTTTTTTTTAAGTACAGGGTATTTTTGTACAAATTCGTTACAACTTTCAGAATGTAAAATATATAGTGTTGTAGTTGTTGTTGTTGTTTTAATTATCCATCTTTTTTCTGAATTTTTCATTTTCAAAGACTGTACATGGGTTGAAAGCACAAGGGCAATGACATGCTTGTAATGTGGGTGATGTACAAATTCATGGATTGGAACAAACATACGTTATTCAAGTGTGTAGAAACTTGCCACCGAAGGTGTGGGGTGACCTGCAAGGTTTTGAAAGCTGGATCACCTTGATCTCTCTGCATTCCATGTTTTGGATCTAATGATAT
>JAAQRG010329896.1:0-10588 GCA_011634625.1 Babylonia areolata | reverse complement strand
TTTTTTTTTCTCAAGGCCTGACTAAGCGCGTTGGGTTACGCTGCTGATCAGGCATCTGCTTGGCAGATGTTGTGTAGCATATATGGATTTGTCCGAACGCAGTGACGCCTCCTTGAGCTACTGAAACTGATACTGAAACTGAAACTCTCCGGCAAATTTCTAAAAGAACGAAATCCACTCTGATAGATACACAAATATACATGCATGCCCTTAGCACGTTGGGTTATGCTGCTGGCCAGACATCTGCCTAGTAGATGTGGTGTAGCGTGTGTGGATTTGTTCGAACGCAGTGATCTCTCCTTGAGAAACTGAAACTGAAACTGAAACTGATTGCCTCTGTGTCTGGTTCTGGCTTGTAAGAGGAAGGCTGGAGCCACACAGTCCTGTCTCACCGTTGCATCTTTAACCCCTTGTGTGCCACAGCACGTATCACGCGTATATACAGTGACGTCATTGATGACGTCATCAGAAGAAGTGAAATAGCTCTGGAAGGCTTGAAAATTCACACAGTTTATCTAGAATGGTATACCTTCAGAATGTTGTCCCAGTTTTAGGCTGATTGTTTTGTAGACTGTTTTATGACTCGAAACACCACTTTCTACTGTTTTTTTTTTACCCCCGGCACTGAAGGGGTTAAGTCTTGCTGATGATTGTCACACAACACTGCAGGTGACTGCATGTCTCTTGGTAGGGCCTGGTTGACACCTGATTCACTGTGAGAGGTGAGAAGTGAGAGAACAATCGAAGAACATCTGTAGGCTGGGTATGAAATCTCTGACCCAACACGATCTCCTTGACATTGTTCTTGTTCTTGTTCTTGTTCATGTTCATCTTGTTGTTGTTCTTGTCCTTCTTGTTCTTGTTCTTCTTCTCATCATTATCATTATCGTCATTATTATTATTATTATTATTATTATCATCATCATCATCATCATCATCATCATCATCATCATCATCATCATCATAGTCATCAACATAACCATCATTATTATCATCATTATTACATGTCTGTGATAGGTTCTTGTCATTCTTCAAGCTAGCATTACAAGTGAAACTGAAAAATCAACTGCTGCGACAAAAATCAAGTCCTGTTGTGCTCACAGTTATTTCTGCTGCTGTAGCTGACAACAATGTTGTTTCTGCTACTGCTGTTGCCGTGACCATATTCTGTTGCTGCTACATCTGTAATGCATTAAAGTTTACAATCATAAAAATGTATGTATGTACGTATGCATGCATGTATGCATGTATCAGTGTGTATAAATGTGTGTGTGTGTGTGTGTGTGTGTGTGTGTGTGTGTGTGTGTGTGTGTGTGTGTGTGTTGGTAAAATACCAGTGATGTTTCACCATTAAAGGCTTTTGATATCAGGTACCAATTCACTGAAAGAAAGACTGAGACAGACAGACAGAAACAGACAGCGACAAAGACAGACTGACAGACAGAGAGACAAAGCAGAGAGACAGAGAGAGAGAGACAGACAGACAGGGAGAGAGAGAGAGAGAGAAAGAGAGAGAGAGAGAGAGAGAGAGAGAGAGAGAGAGAGAGAGAGAGAGAGAGATTAGTTCCCAATAAGAATCGAAAAGAAAAATGACGTCATGAATGTTTCATTTGTATCTATCACTCGATCTTTAAGATCAGTCAAGCAACATTGTAAAATATGTAATGACAACTCCTCACGAATGTTTCGTTTGTATCTATCACTCGATCTTTAAGATCAGTCAAGCGACATTGTGAAATATAGGTAATGACAACTCCTCACGAATGTTTCGTTTGCATCTATCACTTGATCTTTAAGATCAGCCAAGCGACATTCTGAAATATAAGTAATGACAACTCCTCAGTTAACACTAGCAGGCGATTCACATCCACAGTGCTGCATCAATAATGACAGAATTCCATCGTACGAGGATCATTATGAAGGAGGTTGACCGTGTTACAGAACAGATGATGGGGAGCGATATATATTTGATGTATTATTGACGCTGTGTCAATCACCACCCAGAACGCAACTCCTCGGTCTCCCGAGACTGGCGAATGTCTGTATATATTGACACAACAATGCTGCTGCTGACGGTGATGATGATGATGATGCGATGTTTGTACTTGCTAATCTGGTTTACGCTTGCCCGCGTTTGCTTCCAGAGATGCATAACGATAAAGAGTCATCAGCATCATGTATGCAGCTAGCAGGGCTCATCATCAGTATGACACTAGTTTTGCTGCTTTATCGGTGTACCTGTCTGTACATGTGCTTGTATTTGTTACAAGCATCTCACACTGCGCAGGAAAGGGCTTATCCGTGATCACACTGAACTCATTCCTGATTCTTGTGGCTTTGAATTGACGTGTCTCTTATTCATTTTGCAAAATGCAGCATTGTTATTTCTTTTGTTGTTGTTGTTGTTGTCGTTTGTTTGTTTTTGCTGTTGTTGTTGAAATGTCCGAGCGATTTGCATTCACTGGCATTGTTTAGAGACGGGCGAAGTTGTGTTTGATATAAGGATTTTTATGCATTGCATTATGTTCATTGGTGTCAAACTAGATCGTTTGCTGAGTTCCCTCACATTGTGGTCTGTAGTGAAGTTAACGATTTCATTACCTGTACAAAGCGAGTCCGACCATGTTACAAATATGGCTTGGAGAGTAATTGATTGATTAACCATGTGTTTTGCAACATCTCCACTGGCTCACTGTCTCACACCGAATAAAGTACAAGATCAGCACTTTGTTATAGATGCATTCACAAAACTGCCCCTTCCTACCTCTGCGGCTGCCTTCACCTCTACACTTCATCTCGCTCACTACGATCAGCTTCGGATCCACTTTGTTTACGCATGCTCAGATTCAAAGACTCCACTGTTGGCCGTCGTTTTTTCTCTGTCTCTGGACCTTGCAATTGGAATGAACTTCCTCTTTCGCTTCGTCAAGTCTCCACACTCAGCTCTTTCAAGTCTGGCCTTAAAACCCACCTCTTCCCAAAATAGCCTCCCTTGCCTGGCCTTCCTTGTCTTTAGTTTCTACAGTTGTAGAGTTATGCATGCGTGTGAATGACTGGTGCGAAAGCGCTTTGATTTATCTCTGCACAAGATTCAGCGCTATATAAATACCATTATTATTATCATTATTATTTACTTTTATTATTTATTCTGTAGTGTCCGTATATTCATACAGGATAAAAAGGCTACGCCAGTCTCGAAGAAATGCTAATTTGTGTTTATACATTTCTTCCGTCATGGCTGCTGTGTGCATATATCAGATGATAGGTATAAGGACAAGCCCAGAGCTACCTTTTTGATGACGTGTCTGGGTTTGTTCCGAAGAACTTTTTATTTACCTGTGTGCTAGCTGAATTGGGAGCATAAGCATCATTGACCCGAAGTTGTGTACCTTGTAAACGGAAGGAGTTACCACTCTTTGATTCTTGAAATAAATAACAAACTGAATATGGGCCTGCATATGTACGCGTATACATAGATAATTCATGTATAGACGTGAAGACGTAGATAATTCATGTATAGACGTGAAGACGTTTTTAACTGATTGGCATGGATCAAACTGAAACGCCTATTTTGTATTTCTTTCAGTTTCTACTGGATCATTACATCATTATATCAATGCAACCTGTCTGCTCTTTGGAATCATATCTATTGACCATGACCCGATTTAGACAGATACCACTCTGCGTGAAAGAGACATAACTTATGTATTTTATTTGTTTGTTTATTCTATATTTATCAGTTCATCTATTTATTCATCTATTTATTTATTTTATTTTTTGTAAATTTTGTTCATGGATACACCATATTCCCTTTCAAATAATATTTTAAAGTATCAGAGGCTTATTTTAGTTTTCCGGAGTTACTTGCAAGTGAATGTGTACGAGTAAATGCGTGTGTGCGTGTGTCTGCGCGCGCACGCGCAAGTGCTTGTGTGCTAGTTGTTATTCATCGTTTCACACATAACTCAGTTGTAGGTGTTTTTTTTGTTTTTTGTTTTTTTGTTTGTTTGTTTGTTTTTTTGTTTTTTCTACACTCTTTCCAAAAACGTTAATTCTTTAGACCAAGTCCTAACTCTGATCTCACATTCGTTCAAGTCGAGGTGTCGCAACGACAAGAAACCGCCGACAGTTGAACTGGTTTGTCATTGAGACTCAAGGGAGAACTCCCTTCCTAATTAGTGTGCTATTTTCACCAACACTTTCCGTTTTATCAAACAGTCCAGACACCAAATTACGATGTTTGGACTTTGACCAAGTCCTGATGATGAGTTATATCCTGACGATCGAAACATCCTCATTTCGTAGCCGCCACATAACCGCCATCACGAAGCACACTAACCAAACTACCACACGTGCCATATCTGGACTGTCGGGGGGAAATAGTGGCCTACGGCCAGATGATAGTGGAGCGGTGGTCTTGTGGCAAAACTCCCGACTAGGAAGCGTGTCACTATGGGTCAGAGTCCAATATACAGAACCATGATTTCAGCTCCCACCTCCCCCCACATTCCTCACACCTGGAGTGGTGGTCTGGACGCTAGTCATTCGGATGAGACGATAAGCCGAGACCCCATATGCAGCATCCACTTAGCGCATGTAAAAGAACCCACGGCAACAGAAGGGGTGGTCCCTGGCATGTCTCTGTATAAAAAAACCCACCCAGATTGATATTGAAACTGCACTTGCTCGCAGACAGAAAAAAAAGGAAAAAATAATTGGGGGTGGGGAGGGGGTGGGGTTGGGGGGATGGGGGAATGGGGGTTGCTCTGTGGCGACGCTCTCTACCCTAGTCGAGCGGCCCGATTTTCATACAAAGAAATGTGTTGTGACAAGAAATATTACAATGCAATAAATACAATATAATACAATGCAATACAATACAATACTGGGTATGTTCTTGTTTCCATAACCACCGAACGCTGGCATGGATAACAGGATCTTTAACGTGCGTATTTGATCTTCTACATACAAAGGAAGGGGGTTCAGGCACAAGCAGGACTGCACATTAAGCTGACCTGAAAGATAGGAAAAATCTCCACCCTTTACCCACCAGGCGCCGTTACCGAGACTGGAACCTGGGACCCTCAGACTGAAAGTCCAACGCTTTAACCAGTGGGGCCAGCAGTGATGAAAGCCACGTTGAGGGAGACGCTGTCAGCAGTATCGTGTTATACAGTGGTCTCTTTTCTTATCGCGTGCAGACGATGGAAGAAAAATAAAATAGAAGTTGAAGGGGAGAGCTTACCAATGGGAGGAGGAGGAGGAGGAGTGAGTGGGAGAAGGGGACGGGGGAGGGGCGGGGAATCCATGGGAGGGAGTGGCTACAGATCGATATTTTTTTTTTTTTTCTTAGTCGCCGGTATTTCCGGTACAAAGTAGATTGCCTGAATGACCAGGAAAATGATGGGTGATTAGCTTGTGATGAAGATTACTATTATCATTATTATTCTTGCTGTTGGTGTTGCTGTTATTATTATTATTATTATTATTATTATTATTATTATTATTATTATTATTATTATTTTATTATTATTATTATTATTATTGCTATTGGTGGTGGTGGTTGTGGTGGTGGTGGCGTCTGCCCAACTGGGTAAAACATTATATTTTTTGGAAAATTTGAAACGTTGCGGTGAAATGTGGATGTTAAAACCAGCAATTCCTTAAGCCAGCTTAAACATTACTTATGTGCTAACGATGCTGTAGTGCCTAGCTATTATTACTATGGTAAACGGAAGGAACAAATCATTCACTGTCGACTTCGTCTAGGGATTAGTGACTTAAGAGAAGATATGTTCAACAGACATTTAATAAACGACCCACTTTGTGCTTGTGGCACTGCAAGCGAAACTGTTGAACATTATTTATTATTTTGTCAAAACTTTCATATGGCTCGGGCAAACACAATCTTAAATTTATCTCCAAACTACATTCACGTTAAAATTCTGTTGCATGGAGATCCTGTTCTCCAAAATCATACAAATATATTCATATTTCAAACTGTCCACCAGTTTATCTCCGATTCAAATAGATTTTAGCTTAGAAAGTATTGTGAAGAAAGAGTACAACATGATTCTATTCGTAAAATATATGTTGAATATTTTTGACTGACCAAATATTCAAGGTGAATGGATTGGCCAATGATCTGTTAGAATTTCTCCTCTCCCCTCTGTTCCCCCTCCTCCACCACCTTACCCTCCATTCTTCTAAATTTTCTTCTTCTTCTTCGTGTTTTTCTTCTATTAGGCCAATTACTTTGGTGATAATAAATTTAATCTCATGTTAATATTGATATTAGCATTATTTTACTATATTATGTACTGTTTGGTTATTTGTTTTATTTCATTATTTCATTACTTACTGTTTATGCATGTTATTTCATACAAGTCATAATATGGTTCATCTGCCGTCATGATAAAATTGAAGTGCAACGTTGTGAGCACAGTATAAGCTTTAAGCTTGTTGATGCTCTTTTGTCATTCAATGCATTGTAATCATGTGTATTGTTGAATAATTAAAGTTTATTTAAACCAAATGTGGATAATATCGCTAGAAATATTCCTCCGGAATTACTCTAATAATTAAACTCCTGTGATAGTACACGTGTGAGAACTCTGTTGTTGTTGTTTTTTTGCTCTCCACGATTATCCAAAAGCAAGTTTATTTCGTTGCTGGCTGTTCTTGTTTGTTGTTTAGTGAACTGAACTCGAGACAGCGGAGCAACGATACTTGTGGTGACAATGTCTTGCAAAGGGGTTGTCAGTTCAAATTTTAAAAAAAAGAAGAAGTTTTTCTTGTCAGCTCATTTGAAAGCCATCTGACTGGAAGCCAT
Source organism: Babylonia areolata (assembly GCA_011634625.1). Lineage (NCBI taxonomy): Eukaryota > Metazoa > Mollusca > Gastropoda > Neogastropoda > Buccinidae > Babylonia > Babylonia areolata. Next base: position 3,756 of record JAAQRG010329896.1, on the reverse strand, counting down.
GTACACAGAGGGACTTCGGCAGAAGGGAGTTTCACTTCCGATCCACCGTTCTTAAGTGATTGGACTTCAACGCCTCGTTTCGACATGGTGTGGTGTCTGTAGGAAAGACGCTTTACTCCCATTTTTCCACCCAGGTGCAAATGGGCACCTGTCTGGTTGGCGTGTGGGGAATGGTTAGATCGGCGCAAAGGGAGGATGGTGCCTATGTCCAGTTCCAGACACATATGAATTCACTGCCTCAACGGCCGTAAATGGCGACTGAACCTTCAACCTTCAGCTTACAGAGGAACGGATAGTATTCGCCTTTGTCGATGGCGTTCTGTCCTTTGTGAACGGTCAGTCATTATTTCTTGTTTTCTAAGGCCTGCAGTGTCAACAATTTGAAAAAGCCCAGTGCAAATGGGAGGTAGGTAGACTGAGTTGATGGAGATGAAACCATGGTGGAACTTGTAAAACATCTCCAGGCGATTTTTTTTTTCCCGTTTGACTTGTAAAGGGTACCAATTGAAATAGCTAAGGATGGAGCTGACACAAGACGTCTGTCGATGTCGGTTTGTGACCCATCTTGTTGCTCGGCGCTGGACCTTTTCGATGGCCTGGATGTCACTGGCTGTAAAAGGGATCCCACACAGATGCAGCATACTCAAGGATACGTCGAACAAGGGCTTTCTTCTTGTTTCCTATCTTCAAGTTGCGCCGGAGAAAGCCTAAGGTCTTGTTGGCTTTGTTGGTTGTAGAATTGATGTGGGATCCCCAGCGTAGGTCGTCTTGGATGTTCACACCAAGATACTTTGTGGTGTTGACGTTTTCCAGCGGATGGCCATGGAGTTTGTAGTTTGGTACGATCTTTTTCCTCTTTCAACTGACACTCAAGGTGGAGCACTTTTGCGGGTGGAATTGTATGGCCCACGGTTTTTTTTTCCAGATGGAAAGGGAAACTCGGTCTTTTTGGAGTGTTTGCTGGTCAGCTTCCTTCTTCATTATTTTGTTGCACATTGTGTCGTCTGCAAATAAACTGGTCTTATATTTGATGGTATTTGGGAGGTCATTGATGTAGAGAAGGAAGAGACAAGGGCCGAGGACCGAGCCCTGGGGAACACTTATTTATATATCTCTCTATCTATCTGTCTAATATAATCATTATTATTATCATTATTAATGGCGGTGGCGGTGGTGGTGATGCTGATGGTAATAGTTGCATTAGGCGTTGTACCAGTATACAATGCAATGCAACATAGGAGAATATGCCAACAATTCAGCGTCGTACCAAGTTGTAAGACAACCGCTCTCTCTCTCTCTCTCTCTCTCTCTCTCTCTCTCTCTCTCTCTCCCTCCTCCCGCACCCAATACCTTACTAGTCCATCGTCCCCAAGTCTACTCCCCAAGATTGAAGTGAAATCTGAAACACGTCTCCGTCAGAATGCGATCCCGACTGTGCACGCGCACCCTTCCTCGCGCGCCCACCACCCACTACTTCTCACCCCTCCATTCTCCCCTCCCCTCACCCACCCACCCACCTCCACGTCTCCCTCCCTCATCCTCGCCACAGTCTCCTGTTCCCGTAAACGAGCAATGAACGGTCGTTTCCTGACGCTTGTAATGGGGTGGGTTAGTAGCCTTCGCGGCCATTTAACTGCGAACATTGAGACGTTGGGTAGGGAGGAAAGGGGGGAGGGGGGGGGAGGGTGCAGGGGGGGGGGAGGAGGGAGGTGGGGGGGGGGGGACTAGGGGAACGAGGCTGGGTATGGGGAGTTACACACCAGATAACTGGCAGTTAGCCAGCTGGAATGTCTGCTTGAGCACCGTCCGTTGTGGTCGATGATGGAAGAGGAAGTGGATGACTGCTGGGGCTGGCCAGTGGTGGGAGACACGTGCCATCATCAGTGCTGACTAAAAGTCCATTGGTTCTTAAACAATGTTTACCCCCCCCCCCCCCGCCCCGAAAACGGAGTATGGCTGCCTACATGGCGGGGTAAAACGGTCATACACGTAAAAGACCACTCGTGAACATTCGAGTGAACGTGGGAGTTGCGTCGCAGCCCACGAACGAAGTGGAGGAAGAAGAAGAAACAGTGTTTGTTGTTCTTTTAACAAGTCAAAAATACAACCCAGTTTTGGATAAATAGGACAAGAAGAAGATCTTACATATAAAGTCCTTTCCTGATGTGATGTGCATACTAAGTATGTGACGGATGTCATCATTGCTGGAAGTTTAAACGTGATCATACATGAAGTTAAACAAAACTAAAGCTGGTTATAATCTAAGGTGGTGGTCATTGTGTTGACTGAACACCGGTGAAAGGGAGTGAGCGAAACTGCACGTGCTTTGTGGAAGCACTGCGCGCGCACATCACTCAGGATCCGGTTTTCTTGCCTGATAAATCTCTGTCTTTTTACAGTAGTCCCCCCCCCCCGCCCCCGCGCCCCCCACCACCCCAGTTACTTACTTAGTAAGTTGAGACTGTTCAAGCTGTCGCGCGGAAAACGACCAATCAGTGTCTCATTCTGTGACCACGTGAGAGTTCTGAGCCAATCAGGCGGCTCTTTCTCTTAGTTGTCTGCGCTCAGAGAAGGAAAAAAAAAAAAAAAAATGAAGTCGACCACATTTGAAGCGGAAATCAGGGGCGTTTAGTTTGCTATCAAATTAAAGATGATTGAATGAATAAATGATTGGTTGATTAATTGATTGGATGAATGAATGTATGAATGATTAAATGAAAGAATGAGATGGGTAAAAATATATAATAAAAAACAACAACGTTTTTTGGTGGTTTTTGTTTGTTTGTTTGTTTGATTTTTTACTGACGCACATAAGCATGTCAGTCTATATCCCTATCTCAGTGTTTGTCCTTGTCTGTCTGCCAGCTTGGCAGTCTGTCGATCCCGCGTGCAATCATGTGTGTGTGTGTGTGTGTCTGTGCGTGCGTGCGTGCGTGCGCGTGTGTAATTATGTGGGTGGATGTAAGTGACGGGTGGGGAGTGGCGTTGGGCGGTGATTGTGTGTGTGTGTGGAGGGTGTGGGGGTGTTGAGTGGGCGGGGGACGGTGTGGGGGGCGCAGGCGTAAGCGAGTGGCTAGGCGTCTGCGTATTTATCAAGTTGCGTCCATGTGACTGAGTCCGTAAGTCCGTACGGGCGTTCCTTGTGATAGACACAGAGAGAGAGAGACAGAGACAGAGACAGACAGACAGAGAGACAAAGAAACAGAGACAGACAGACAGGCGGGGAAGGCGTGTGTCTGTCAAAGCTCAACAAACAAACAAACAAACAAAAAACCCCTAAGCTGCACAATTCCCAAGCTCACAAGCTAGCAAGTCTTAAAAAAAAAAAAAAAAAAAAGCCATCCCCGCCCCTTCGTTTTATCTTCAACTTTTTAACTTCCGCCACCAGATTTCGCTGTGATACGTGGGGTTTGTTGTTTCTCTGAGACCCCCACCTCATTCTACTCTCCTCCCTAGCACGCGCGCGTGCGCATACGTGTGTGTGTGTGTGTGTGTGTGTGTGTGTGTGCGTGTGTGTGTGTGACTCTGTGTGTGTGTGTGTGTGTGTGTGTGTGTGTGTGTGTGTGTGTGTGTGTGTGTGTGTTCGTTCGTTTTGTTTAACGTCTATCCAATAATAATTGTTATTTTAGGATCTTCCTTCCCCACCCCACTGTGTGTGTGTGTGTGTGTGTGTGTGTGTGTGTGTGTGTGTGTGTGTGTGTGTGTGTGTGTGTGTTTGTGTGTGTGTGTGTGTGTGTGTGTGTGTGTGTGTGTGTT
>JAAQRG010329892.1:0-10530 GCA_011634625.1 Babylonia areolata | reverse complement strand
TGCAATCTGATTCTCTTTTCCTTTGAATCTCCCCAATATAGGTCGATTTGTTTCGTTTCCCTTCCGAAACTTTTAAGTCAGACCGATTGACGAGCTTTGGAAGAACCAAGTTCTTCCAGGGCAATGGAACTCTGAGAATAACTTCCAAAACGTTGTCTTGCTCATGTTGGTGCGATGAGAAAAGTCAAGTCTGTGTAGAGGCTTTTTGCGCGGGTTGGATAGGTGCGGACACTTTGCTCTCTTTGCAACTTAAAAGATTTGTCCTCTAACTTACAGTGCTTTTGTCCTCTTGTTATTGCTTTGAAAAAGAGAGACTGTACTAAAGACATTAGTCTTAGGTCGGGATTTGGAAGAAGGTACAGTCTTGTACTCATTTAGTATTGTTATTTTGCACGCATAATCTCAAGGCTTTTGCAGAACGTAAAATTGGAAACAACGATTCTAACATAGTTTGGGATGGGTTAATGGTACAATGAAGACTGCGGTATAAAATTGTTGTGAAGACTGCGGTATAAAATTGTTGTGAAGACTGCGGTATAAAATTGTTGTAGCTTGCACTGTATTCTTGCGCAGACATACATGCACGTGCGTGCAAACAAACAAACGCACTCACACACGCACACACACACACACACGCGCGCGCGCACGCACGCACGCACGCACGCACACACATACACACACACAAACTCCTTGCTCAAACTCCTCATTTTGCATGCACTGACCACTTTCGTTTTTGGAAAGTGTGCTAAACAATGCATTTGTGTGAGTATTTTATTATTATTATTATTATTTTTTTTTTTTTTTAAAGAATTGTTAATCTTCTGTCCTATTTAAAATATTTAGTTACAGAATACTGGTTTAGCAGGAAGTTCTGATGGTGTCTTTAAAACTTTTTGTTGTTGTAGAAGTAAGATTTGTGCGCCGAAAAGACGTCTGTCCAGAAACTGTCACGACTATTTCAGGTCCAGATTCGACAACGTTTTTAAGCTGAGGAAAGTCAACATCCATTTGTGGTTTGTGCTGAGGCTGTTTCTGATCCAGGCCAACTTTAAAGCCATGCCAAAAGTTCTCAAACCTGGCAGTGTAAGTCCTCCGTTTCTTACATACTTTTTGTGGACATATTTTATACTGACCTCATATTTTTTTCTTGTTCCACACAAATGTGTAGCATAGGTTCTATAGACTTTGGAAGAAAGGTTAAAAGAGAGGGAGGGGGTGGGGGTGTGGGTGGTCGGAAAAAATAATCACAAATGTAACATTATCATTAGCATGGTTAGACTTATCTCCATATATCAATTAGTCGGTGTCCAACCAGGAAATTAACATGCAGATGAACAATACTGTTTTTCATGATGAAATTAGGCCTACATACATATACATTTAAGCAGCAGGCGACAGAGTCTGAATGACCAATACATAGACAGACAAAAGAACTGTGTCTTTATTCGATTTGATGGCCTTTGAAACAGCTGGAATATATCGTATCTATCTGGTCACCTCATCACAACAAAGCTTATAAAACGCTCTGGTCAACGTCACTTTCAGCACTGGGTTTTTCTTAGAGCCTGCAACATAAAGGAATTTGTCTTCTTCTTTTTTTCTTCCCATTTAGTTTTTTGAGGCATGGGGCTTGGCCATGAACATCACATGTGGAAAATTGCTTCTGACAGAAATGGTTATCAATTTCTTGGTCGTTTTGTATCCCCCTTCTTAAAAAAGAACAGACGCTTGCTGTGAAAAAAATATCAGCAGCAGCAGCAACAGCAACATCAATAACAACAACAACAACAATAACAACAACAAGAACAGCAACGACAGCAACAACAGTGACAACAAAAACAGCAGCAACAACAAGAACAGCAACAACAACAATAGCAGCAGCAGCAACAACAATATCAACAACGGCAGTAACAACAATAATAACAACAACAGCAGAAGCAGCAACAACAATAACAATAACAGCAGTAACAACAAGAACAACAGCAGCAACAACAACAATAGCAACAGCAGCAACAACAATAACAACAACAGCAGCAGCAACAACAACAACAATAACAACAGCAGCAACAACAATAACAACAACAACAGCAGCAACAACAATAACAAAACAACAGCAGCAACAACAATAACAACAACAACAGCAGCAACAACAATAACAAAACAACAACAGCAGTAACAACAACAGCAAAACCAACAACATGAACAAGGGAAACAACAACAGCAACAGCAGCAGCAACAACAAAAAACAAAAATAACAACGACAACGAGAACAACAACAACAACAACAAAAACAACAATAACAACGACAACGAGAAAAAAACACACAAAACAACAACAACAACAGCAACAAAGTCAACAATAATAACGACAACGAGAAAAACAACAACAACAACAACAACAACAGCAACACTATCAACAATAATAACGACAACGAGAAAAACAACAACAACAACAACAACAACAGCAACACTATCAACAATAATAACGACAACGAGAAAAACAACAACAACAACAACAACAACAGCAACAATATCAACAATAACAACAACGAGAAAAACAACAACAACAACAACAGCAACAAAAACAACAATAATAACGACAACGAGAAAAAACAACAACAACAACAACACTATCAACAATAACAACGACAACGAAAAACAACAACAACAACAACAACAACACTATCAACAATAACAACGACAACGAGAAAAAACAACAACAACGACAACAAAAACAACACTATCAACAATAACAACGACAACGAGAAACAACAACAACAACAACAACAGCAACACTATCAACAATAACAACGACAACGAGAAAAACAACAACAACAACAACAACAGCAATACTATCAACAATAACAACGACAACGAGAAAAACGACAACAACAACAACAACAGCAACACTATCAACAATAACAACGACAACGAGAAAAACAACAACAACAACAACAACAACACCACTATCAACAATAACAACGACAACGAGAAAAACAACAACAACAGCAACACTATCAACAATAACAACGACAACGAGAAAAAACAACAACAACAACAACAGCAGCAGCAGTAGCAGCATCTCTGCAATCCCTGTAATCCCCCTAAAAACAAAGATAAATACTTTTTTTTTTTTTTTTTTTTTTTACTTCAAAGCAATCAAAGGCTGGTTTGTGCTCTTCATATGGAACGATATTATTCATCTCCTTTCAATATTTCGGGATATGGGGACCGGCTGTAAACTCCGACGTGTTATCACACACACAATATTGGGGAATTCTTTTTTTTTTCTCTTATAAATAAAGAAAAAAAATGTATTTGTTTGTTTTTCTCTAAGCGCAATGCTTTAAAAGAAGGTCTTGAGAAAAGGGTGGATGTGTGTGTGTGTGTGTGTGTGTGTGTGTGTGTGTGTGTGTGTGTGTGTAGGCGAGGTTCAGGGCAGGGTAGCGGTGTAGCGTTCAAACTGACTGGAGTTGGATGTAGGACTTGCAGTTATCTGGTTATACTGTCATCATGATATCCCCCCACCACCGCCCCATACCCCTCCCCCACCCACCCCCTATTTTCAATCACATAGACCACGTGTTCCGTTTTATGTATTTCAGGCTTGAATGAATTATGTTGGTTTTATAATGGGAACTGTCAGTGTACGTTACACACCCATTGGAGTGTAAAAACTGGTTTGGGGTCTCCATGAAACACTATGAGCAACCATATTTATTTGTAATATATCACACAGAGTTAATTAGGAAAAAAACACCAACCCCCAAAACAAACAAACAAACAAAAGACACTAGACACTAGCAACCGCTGTATAAATCTATTCTGCTTTTAGGAACATGTACAAAACGGCTATAACAACAACAACAACAACAACTACCACCACTACTACTACTGCTGTTGCTGCTGCTGCTGCTGCTACACCAACAACAGCTGCAACTCATGGTGGTGGTGGTAGTGATGCTGCTGCTGCTGCTGCTGCTGCTACTACTATTACTACACCAGCAACAGCTGCAACTGGTGCTGCTGCTGTTCGTCGTGTTGCTGTTGTTGCAGCAGCAGCAGCCGTTAAGCCGCCACATCAGACTTGTACGTTAAACAAAATTGAAAAAAAAAGATCTCCGTAAAATACTGTGAGTTTGCCATTATATCAGATGTGTGTTCTAGGTATTGCAATGCGGTTATAACCTGCCTGACCCTTGCTCCTCATTGCACACTCTTTCGAAACAATGATGTTGATTTTGAGCATGCTAAATTTAATCAAAGTGATGTATGCTGCTGCCCTATGCTAAATGTTGAATTGAGGTTTGCAATCCGATATATATATATATATATAATAAACAGTTCATTACTAGGGAAAACGCCGAATGAACACATCAAAGGCGTCACATGCAAAGAGTTTGCTCCATGCCTTCCTGTATCACTAATCTCTGATGCCAGTTCGTTTTCCAAAATGGAAAATAACACCCGGCTGCATTGACCTCCTTGTTTTACTCCACCTGTTCAGCTGTTGAATTAATATGAATTGTTAAACTACAATTCATGCACTCTCGTAAAACTAACTTTCGATTTAACATGATCATGCCTGCTTTTAGGGCATGTTTTGCTTCTCACATTTTACACTATTTCTGTTTAAAATAGGTAAATGGCGGTTTCTATCAAAGGAGTCAAACGCTTTTTCGAAATCTGTAAATGACACAAAAAGTTTACAATTAAAGGAAAACAGTTTTCGTGTTAGTGCTATCAGCGTAAAAAAATATGATATGTCGTGAGTATGCTGTTTTGATCACCGCTAATGTTATTTTCTCTTGTCTACTCTTACAGTCTGTTCTTGACAATAAGACTAGATATTTCACCGCTCACACCACTAAGACATTAATAAGTAGGTGTGTGTGTGTGTGTGTGTGTGTGTGTGTGTGTGTGTGTGTGTAATACCCCCCCCACCCCCACCACACCCGAGTTAGCCCAGCATCGCCGTGTGTTATTTCCGGGTAGTCCAGAGCTTGGAAACGGCGAGTCACCAAACAATGTGTTCGTCATTAAAGCAGACAAAGAAACAAAGACATAAACAAACTCCAAAGGGACGAGCCAATCAGAAACAAACTGGGATCATCAGGAATCCACAGGAGAGCCAGCAGTAGGGCCCAAAGATCACAGAGAAGAGCGAGGGGTGGGGTGGTGGTGGGGGTGGTGGTGGTGGTGGTGGTGGTGGTGTAAGACTCTCGGATAGGACTCGGCAATCCTTTGAGGTCTCTCATGGAATGTATCGGGGGATGGAGGTGTGGTTAAGAAAAGAAAGGGGTTGAAGGGTTAGTGTGTGTGTGTGTGTGTGTGATTGGAGATATCATCACGTGAGTATCTGTGAACTGACAGAAGAAATAAACAAAACAAAACAAACAAACAACAACAACAACAACAACAACAACAAAAAAAAAACAAAACAACAAACAAACAAACAACCCCCCCCACCCCCCAAAAAAACCCCAACAAAACAACAACAAACAAACAAGACTGAAAACACACAGCATAGGAAATATTCCACAATGAATGAATGAGAGAGAGCGAGCGAGCGAGAGAGAGAGAGAGAGAGAGAGAGAGAGAGAGAGACAGACAGACAGACAGGCAGACGAATAGACACAGGAACAGTCCGGGCAACATCAGAATCGGATTGTCATTGTAGCATCTTGTTATTGCTATCATTTTTACTTATGATTATTGTTATTATTATTATTATTATTATTATTATTTTATTAATTTTTTTTACCAAAGGAGAAGAAAAAAAGAGGGGAACATCATTGATCGAGCGATACAGACTGTTCAGCACGCTCACTGCCACTTTGATGACGAGGCTAATAATGATAATAATGATAGAAATCGAACAGGAAAGGAAAAGGAAGAGGGAAACAAGAGAGAAAATCAAATCGATTTAACCTTTGCCTGTCGTGAAAACGAGTGCCATATAAATCAAAGGATGAACCAGTTATTGGAGACAGGAGCGGGGGTGGGGGAGGGGGAGGGGTGGTGGAGGGGGGGGAGGAGAAAGCATTAAAGCAGGAAAATAAAAGATGAGAGAGAGGGGGGGGGGAGAGACTGAGAGAGAAAGAGAGAGAGTGAGGGAGGGAGAGAGAGAGGGGGAGAGATTGAAATAAAGAGAGAGGGAGAGAGAGAGAGAGAGTGAGAGGGGATTAAGAGAGGGAGAGAGGGAGGGGAGAGAGGAGGGGGAGAGAGAGAGGGAGAGATTGGAAATAAAGAGAAGGAGGGAGAGAGAGATGGGGAGAGTGAGAGGGGGATTCAGAGAGAAAGACAGGAGAGAGGGAGAGAGAGAGGGGAGAGAGGGGGAGAGATTGAAATAAAGAGAGAGGGAGAGAGAGACAGGGAGAGAGAGAGGGAGATGGGGAGAGAGAGAGGGGAGGATTAAGAGAGAAAGAGAGAGGGAGAGAGAGAGAGTGAGGGAGGGAGAGAGAGAGGGAGAGAGAGAGTGAGGGAAAGGGTGAAAGAGATAGAGAAGAAGATAGGGAGGGAGAGAGAGGTGGGGCGGCAGATAGGGAGAGAGAGAGACAGAGGGGGGAGAGATATTGAGAGAGAGAGAGAGAGGTGGGAAAGGGTGAAAGAGATAGAGAAGAAGATAGGGAGGGAGAGAGAGGTGGGGCGGCAGATAGGGAGAGAGAGAGACAGAGGGGGGAGAGATATTGAGAGAGAGAGAGAGAGAGAGAGAGAGAGAGAGAGAGAGAGAAGAGGTGGGGAAGGGTGAAAGAGATAGAGAAGAAAATAGGGAGAGAGAGAGAGAATGAATGAATGAATGAATGAATGAATGAATGAATCTTTATTTTCCAACGGTGAAGATAAAAATTATTAGCACTTTGGCCGACTTACACATCTGCCGTTGTTCTAAGAGAAGAGAAGAGGAGAGAGAGAGAGAGAGAGAGAGAGAGAGAGAGAGAGAGAGAGAGAGAGAGGTGGGGCGGCAGATAGGGAGAGAGAGAGAGAAGGAGGGAGAGAGAAAGGGAGAGAGAGATAGGTAGAGAGAGGGGGAGGGAGAGAGAGATCGGGAGGGAGGGAGAGAGAGAGATAGGGAGAGAGATAGGGAGAAAGAGAGAGGGAGTGAGTGAGAGATACGGATAGAGAGAGGGAGGGGAGGGAGAGAGAGGGGGAGACAGAGACAGAGACACAGAGGTTGACAGAGAATGTAGGAACAAAGTGTAAATGTTGTATATTCGATGAGGATGATAAGTCATTTCATTTTAATTAATACAGGTTAGTAACATGATAGTTCGTGCAAAATTAATAATGAATTCAATCTGGACGATCCATCATGCCTGGGTGTTGAAGCTGACTGAATATGTTAATAACAGTCATGTTAATGGCCCCAGTGTTTAGCCGACTTCTAAAACCGCGTGGTTTGTGGTTTATTAACACAGTGACGATTGATCAATTTAATGTACATTGTATTGTATTGTGTTGTATTGTATTGTATTGTATTGTATTATAGAACATTGCATTGTATTGCATTGTAGTGTAATGCGTTGAACTGTATTGTATTGTATTTGATTGAATTGTGTTAATCTTTGTCAGAACATATTTCTCATTGTGAAAATCAGGCTGCCCTCACTACAGTCAGAGTGCCTTCTACATATACTTTTCTTTTGTCTGCCTGCAGATGTATTTGTTTGGCTGATGAAAAAATGATTTAAAGTGCAGCGTCATAAAATTAGAATATAGCATCTGAATTTCTGAGGCTTACACTGACGGGGCACATGTGATGATCTTCCTTCTGTCCAGGCCTGTAGAACGTCAGGAATAATAATTAAAAAACACACACCCCTAAACAAAAAACAACAACAACAACAAATTAAATACAAAAACAAAACCACACAACAGCACACAAAAAACTAACAACAATAACAGAAATCAACAATAACAAAAACAAACAAACAAAATCCATGTGGAGACCCCACTCGCCAGGGATTTATTGGAGGGGTCCAGGTCACAGGTCACAGGTCATGTGATAAGGTTCAGTTCAGTTCAGTTGCCCATCCCCACCCCCACACACATATACACAATTATCTATATTCACACCCGCACGTTCCAATATTCTGTTGCTCCCACAATGCAGACATGCATATACACACACCTTATCCTCTACACACACACACACAATGTATATATGCGTGTGTGTATGTGTGTGTGTGTGTGTGTGTGTGTGTGTGTGAGTAACATAGACTGTGTATGTGTTAGGGTTTAGATAAATCAAGCGACTTTTCATCAGTGTAGGAGATGTGGGTGACCTACATTGGCAGTGATTGTCAGATTGTGACAAAACTATATCGACAGATCCTGAACATGGAAAATCGACACTGCATGACAATGACACAAACATGCGGGTTTTTTTAAAGCCGGGACAAATAGTTGTGAGTCATAATCGCCGCGTCATGCACAATGAAAAAAAAACAGAACAAGAGAAACAATGGAGAAGAAGCAAAGCAGACAGAACTATCTATGGATTGATAAAAATTTTTTTAATAAAACAGCAGGATAACATACAATAGGATAACAATATTCCCCTGATCCCCCAACCCCTCCTAAATGTACTTTTGGGTATGCAATTAACTTACATCGTAATATATTTTGTGTGTGCATCTGTGCAGTTATATGTGTGTGTGTGTGTGTGTGTGTGTGTGTGTGTTGTCAGTTAGTGGTATTTTTGACTCACTTGTGTAAACAAAGTGAGTCTATGTTTTAACCCGGTGTTCGGTTGTGTGTATGTGTGTGTGTGTGTGTGCGTGTGTGTGTGTGTGTGTGTGTGTGTGTGTCCGTGGTAAACTTTAACATTGACATTTTCTCTGCAAATACTTTGTCAGTTGACACCAAATTAGGCATAAAAATAGGAAAAATTCAGTTCTTTCAGTCATCTTGTTTAAAACAATATTGCACCTCTGGGATGGGCACAAAAAAATAAAAAATGAAGCCTAATTATATGCAAACTGCATTTACTGTTATATTTATATTTTTGTATTCTCTAAACTTGGCACTTTGATCTGATATTCTGACCCAACAACAAGAGCAGTCATTATTATCATTTTTCGTTGAAACAGGAACTTCTTTTGCTAAGCATGGAAGTTTTATTTATTTTGCAAACGTTTTGGTGAAGACAGTAAAAAAAAGGGAAATTACTCTGTAATTAATGCTAGGGGACTTAATTTGCTTTAAACTGATCTTTCTCATCTTAAACATTACATTTTGAAATTATACTCAATACATAAAAAGCTTGTTATGTTTTGTGTTTTACACTGGAGGTGGTTTTATTACTTTATTGGTTTTATCAAACGTTATTCATCACCTCTAAAACGGGAAATTTCTCAGTAAAAAAATAAAACAGCAGCACCAGTTTGTTTGTTTGTTGTTCTTTGTTTCTTTGTGTCGTATTTCAAGCTGATGTCTACAAGGACATTTGCGAAAGTAAAAACGCGTTGATCTATGCAACCAACGACAAAATCAGATTCAAAGTGTCGATGTTATTGTTTTTTTGTTTTTTTCCCGTTGTTGTTGTTGTTGTTTACGTATGACGCCTGTTGCTACATGTTCACTATGGCCACATCATACCAATATCATTCCGCGACACCCCCACCCACCCCCTCATCTCCCTCCCCCCTGCTCACACATCCACCCATCTCCATCCTCCCACTCTGTGCCCACACTTTGCACGACCCATGGTGAACTGATACACACTCTCTGTGCCCACACTTTGCACGACCCATGGTGAACTAATACACACTCTCTGTGCCCACACTTTGCACGACCCATGGTGAACTAATACACACTCTCTGTGCCCACACTTTGCACGACCCATGGTGAACTAATACACACTCTTTGCCCACACTTTGCACGACCCATGGTGAACTAATACACACTCTTTGCCCACACTTTGCACGACCCATGGTGAACTAATACACACTCTCTGTGCCCACACTTTGCACGACCCATGGTGAACTAATACACACTCTCTGTGCCCACACTTTGCACGACCCATGGTGAACTAATACACACTCTCTGTGCCCACACTTTGCACGACCCATGGTGAACTAATACACACTCTTTGCCCACACTTTGCACGACCTATGGTGATCTAATACACACTCTCTGTGCCCACACTTTGCACGACCTATGGTGAACTAATACACACTCTCTGTACCCACACTTTGCACGACCCATGGTGAACTAATACACACTCTTTGCCCACACTTTGCACGACCCATGGTAAACTAATACACACACACTGTGCCCACACTTTGCACGACCCATGGTGAACTAATACACACTCTCTGTGCCCACACTTTGCACGACCCATGGTGAACTAATACACACTCTTTGCCCACACTTTGCACGACCTATGGTGATCTAATACACACTCTCTGTGCCCACACTTTGCACGACCTATGGTGAACTAATACACACTCTCTGTACCCACACTTTGCACGACCCATGGTGAACTAATACACACTCTTTGCCCACACTTTGCACGACCCATGGTAAA
>JAAQRG010329884.1:0-10542 GCA_011634625.1 Babylonia areolata | reverse complement strand
GATGGAAAGAGGTGGTGGGATGGCTGAGACAGGGAAGGAGACATAAATAAAAAGTGTCAGAGGTTAAAAGGAAGAACCGCGAAAATTTGTACTGACAAAAAGTAAAGTGTATTTTATCTCAAACATTCCTTAACAGGATAAAGCATGCTAATTATAAAAAAACAAAAAAAAACAAAAACAAACAAAAACCCATCACCAATCAATCAAAGGTAGGTACCAACTAGACTTTGAATCAAACATTAAGAAATCTGTCAGAAAAAGAAATAATTATTCAAAAGTGTGTGTGTGTGTGTGTGTGTGTGTGTGTGTGTGTGTGTGTGTGTGTGTGTGTGTTCTGCAGATTTCCGTGCAGTGTGTAGAATCGTAGGAATTCGTGAGTCTTGGAAATCGTTAGGCCAGACAAGATGAGAAGTAAAATCCTTCGTTTTGTTTCCTTCTCTCTGTTGCGTGTTTCTGCGTATCTATCGCTTTCTGTCTGTATCTGTCTTCTTCTTCGTTCGTGGGGTGCAACTCCCACGTTCACTCGCATGTACACGAGTGGGTTTTTACGTGTATGACCGTGTTTTTTTGTTGTTTTTTTATAACCCCGCCAAGTAGACATTCATAATCCGTTTTCGAGGGGAGGGGGCTGGGTGTATGCTGGGTATGTTCTTGTTTCCATAACTCACCGAACGTTGACATGGAGTGTCAAGATTTTTAACGTGCGTATTTGATCTTCTGCTGGCGTATACATACGAAGGGCGTTCAGGCACTAGCAGGTCTGCACATATGTTGACCTGGGAGATCGGAAAAATCTCCACCCTTTACCCATCAGGTGCCGTTACCGTGATCCAAACCCGGAACCCTCAGATAGAAAGCCCAGCGTTTTAACCATTCGGCTGCTGCGCCCGTCAGTGTGTCTGTCTCAGGTCTGTTTGTCTCTGCCTCTGTCATCCTTTCTCACTCCCCGACCCCTCCCCTCCCTCTCTCTCTCCCTCCCTTCCTTCCTCCCCCTCCCCCCTCTCTCCCTCTCGCTTCATCCTCTTTCTTTGCTACTGTCTTATACTTTTAAAGGAAACGTATTGGGAAAGTAATCTGTCGTTGACCTTTAGAGACAAGGTTGGGCTTGAATATTGTCCAGTACTTTAGCCAAGCATTAAAAGTATCGGGTGGTTGTGTTCCTAAAAAGGAGTTGAAATTGCCAACAGAAAAGCTTGTCCCTACTTTGGTTTTGCTACCGAAAACAAAAATGAAATACTTTATTGCTCTATTCAGCGTAAAGCGAATTTAATTATCTACCCAGAAAACATACACAGGCGAACTCTCTGTCTGTCTGTCTCTGTCTGTCTGTCTATCTATCTGTCTGTCTCTTTCTCTCTCTCTCTCTCTCTCTCTCTCTCTCTCTCTCTCTCTCTCTCTCTGGCTTGAACTAGAACTGAAAGATTCCAAACCAGTTCTTTTATGTTTTTTGTACATAAATCCCGCCGAAAATGTGGACTGGTATGACAGTTATATTTCTATGATGGAAAACGTCAATGAAGATTCAAAAAGTATACAACTCGGTGATTTCAATGTTGATCTATCAAAATCAAATACTCAATGCATACAAATATATAAATCTTTTTAACTTGAAGCATCTAATAAAGACACCAACACGTGTAACTAATTCGTCGAGGACAATAATAGACCACGTGTTTGTAACAAACCATCGATCATGAGCTTCTCCTTAAGAAACTCACAGTGTATAGTCTATCTTCCGATGCCCTGAAGCTTGTTTCATCATTTCTGTTTAATAGACAACAAGGGGTACACCTGAATAATAATATGTCTACTTTTATGCCAAGCGAATTCGGTGTACCACAAGGACCTGTACTTGGTCCTCTATTTTTCTCATTATACATTAATGACTTACCTTTATTCACAAAACCATTATGCGAACTGTTTGCCGATGACACTACCATCGATACTTGTCACACAGATCCACTTGTAGTATGTAGCAGTTTGCAGGAAAACATTAACATTCTTATTAACTGGTCACAAGTGAATCATTTGGCCCATCATGCGAAAAAAACCCCCAACTAAATTAATGATGGTTTGTACCAGACAAAAACGTCAAAATTTAACCACCAACTTACCTCCCCTTTGCATTAACAATGAAAAAAAAAATATAGCGCTATAATATAAGCATAAGCAAGCTCTAAGCGCTTTACAATCCAGTACCTAAAGTGAAACAAGAAAGCATATAAAAAGCAGTAGAAACATAAAACAAAATCATTAATATTATAAAAAAAACCAACAAAAAACACAATGCATAAAACTCACAAAGTAACACACTATCAATACTACAACTGTTGCACCCCAACACACTAACACCCACGCACAGACACACACATGATTAAACGGCTGAGATGACAGCAATTTTCACTTAAAATACATACATGTAAAAAGGAACATAATTGTAATCTGCGTGCCATAGATTTTGTAAAAATTATAAAATAAGGTTTTGGATAGAAAAGGTAAAGAGGGTAAAAATCGGGTCATTCTCCCTTTCGAACCACACCACCACCACCCATCTACCCACCCCCATTCTCTCTACTCTCCCATCACACACACTCACATTGCCATGGGCCTGGGACAACAGCACTATTATAGTTATGACAAGTATTTTTTTAAAAGATAAGTTTTAAAATTTACTTTAAAGGTAATGGAGTGTTTTTTCTGGAAAAAATAGGCAGAGAATGCCAGGGTAATGGGCCGAAGACGGAACATGACCTCTTTCCACAGGAAATAAGGAGGTATCGGTGAACAGTTATCTGGGAGGAATCAAGAGATCTCAGAGTTCTGTTTGGCAAGTACGGGTTAACAAGCTCAGAAAAATATGAGGGCGTGGTATCACAATTCAGGAACTGAAAGCATAGGCAGGCAACTTTATATTCAATTCTGGCTTGAACAGACAACCGATGAAGTGTCCGCAGGAGAGCAGTAGCACGCACTCTCCTCGACTTTTTAAGGACGAGTCGAGCTGCACTATTCTGTATTTTCTGGAGCTTGTAGAGTTTATCATTGGGAAGGCCAGCAAAGAGATAATTACAATAATCTAGGCGGGATAAAATGAAGGCAACAGCAAGTTTGTTGGCGGCATCAACAGACAGGAAGGGGGCGTATTTTACTAATCTTACGAAACTGAAAGTAAAGAACTTTACACAGGTGGTTCACATGAGTTTCCATCGTGAGGGATGAATCAAGGTAAAAACCAAGATTGCGGACAGAACTAGAAAAAGACATTTCTATGCCAGAACAAATGATAGACGTTGTATTTATCTGCTTGAGCTTTTTTTTTTTTTTTTTTAATTACCAGTCAACATTAGTTCTGTTTTGTCATCATTCATTTCTAGTTTGTTTTGTTTCATCCCTTTGCTACATTTTCTATACCAGTTTTAAATTTATAAGCTAAACATGGAATTTCATAGGGAATAGTAGAATCATGCAGTTGAGAATCGTCAGCAAACAGATGATAGTGAGGTACAGACTGTTGGATGATCAAACTTAGACGTTGTGTGTACATTGTAAAGAGTACAGGTCCCAGGACGGAACCTTGTGGTACCCCATATCTGAGCACAGACGAAACTGTCTGGTTTCCATTTACAAGGACAGAGTGTGTGCGACCTGATAAGTAGGAATGAAACCATTTCAGAACAGTACCATTGAGCCCGAACACAGCACACAACCTTCTGACCATAATGTCATGGTCTATCGTGTCAAATGCTGCAGAAAAGTCCAGCATTGACAGAATGGATACCTTGCCTGCATCAGATGCTAGCAACAGGTCACTGACCACACGTAATAAGGCCGTTTCCGTGCTGTGTCCCTTTCTGTACGCTGACTGAAATGGCTCCTCCAGACTGTGGATCTCAAATTGTTTCATAAGCTGGCCAAGCACAATACCTTCTAAAACCTTAGACAGAAATGGGAGATTTGATACTGGTCTATAGTTTTTCGGGTTTTCGGGATCAAGACTAGCTGCCTTCAAAAGGGGACACACCAAGGCATGCTTGAAGGACTGTGGGACAACACCTGAGGTCAAGGATATATTCATGATACTGGTTATGATAGGTAGTAATTCTTCTAAATATTGGTAAAATATAGAATGTGGGATAGGATCGAGACTGTATGATTTCTTTGGCATTTTGAGGATGACATCTTTGACCTGTTCCTTGGTAACTGTCTGGAATGTAGTGAACTGTGTTCCACTAAAAGTATCAGATTCGCCAAAATCAGTAGTAGAATCGAAGCTACTTCCAATCATCTCTATTTTAGTAGTGAAATAATCAATAAATTTATCAGCTAGATTTTCAGAAGGTATAATGATAGGCAGAACAGTTCGGACATCCTTCTCCATCATCTGATTGGCCAAACGAAACAGAACTCTGGAGGAATCAGCGTCAGTAATTCTGTCGCACAAGAAGTGTCAAATCATAAGCTACTGGGAGTAACCATTGATACTTATCCTGGTCAGCACACATTCAAACCCTTACAAAAAATATTGCTTCCAGAACTTACCAGCTTAAAAAGATTAAGAACATTTTAAACGTACACGCTCAAAAGGTCTTCATTTATTCTTACATTCAATCATCTATTGATTATGCTTCTACTCGTTGGGATTTGGCTAGTTACAATATGATTAAATCTTTAATGAGTGTCTATAAACGTGCCATCAGGCATGTCTTAAACAAATCTACTTCACTAACAGATGTTGAATACAAAGCTCTCAACATTCTCCCGATTAAGTCCAAACTGCTGTTCAATAAAGGAATCTTTACGCATAAAATTTTTCACGGAAATGCTCCAATATCTATTACAAATATGTTTCGTCATAGTTGCGAAACAGCCCTTCTTAGAATAGTGAATGATTTGCTTTCGGGATTTGATGAGGATAAGATATCTGTTCTCGCTCTCTTAGATTTGTCAGCAGCTTTTGACACTATCGACCACTCTATCCTCTTGAACAGACTTAAAACTTCCTTTGGTATTCGTGACACTGCACTAGCATGGATCACGTCTTACCTGTCAGATCGTACACAGAAAGTGTGTATAAATGGTACATACTCTAGAGTATCTGCCTTGAAATATGGTGTCCCACAAGGGTCCGTCCTAGGTCCTGTTCTTTTCGTGCTGTATGCGGCTCCTGTGTCGGATGTCATCAGTCATCATGCGATGTCGCATGAGAGCTTTGCTGATGACACACAACTTTATCAGTCAGCTTCCATAGCTGAATCTGATGCACTGGTGACTCAAACACAGGAGTGCATTGCTGGCCTAAAGGACTGGATGACTCTCAACAAGCTGCAATTAAATGATGATAAGACTGAATTTATGATAACCTGTCCAAAGAAGTTTCGTCAACATCCTTCCTTTCCTGACTCTGTTCTGATCAATAGCACACCTGTTTCACTTTCTCCCTCTGTTCACAGTCTTGGTGTAATCCTGGACCAGTCTCTTTCCTTCCAACAGCACATTTCGAATATCTGTAAAGTTGCCTATTTGGAACTGCGTAGAATCAGCTCTATCCGCCACTATCTCTCAACCGATGCAACCAAGACACTTGTATATTCTCTGGTTCTCTCAAGATTGGATTACTGCAACTCTCTTTTGGCCGGCCTTCCCAAATACCTGTTAGACAGACTCCAACGAATTCAGAATAACGCTGCCAGACTCATTTGCAGAGCTTCTAAATTTGACCATGTTTCTCCTCTCCTTCAGTCTCTCCACTGGTTGCCTGTTTCTGATCGAATAGACTTTTAGCTTTCCACTCTGACCTTTTCCGCAGTCAACGGATCTGGCCCAAAGTATCTTTCTGAACTCATCCATATCTATACCCCGTCACGCCAGCTCCGTTCTTCTTCTGATACTCGACTTCTCAGGATACCTCACGTCAGAAGTAAGACCTATGGACACAGATCGTTTTCTTTTCAATCGCCAAAGACGTGGAACAAGCTCCCTGATAACCTCCGTCATTCTGATTCCCTGGCATCTTTTAAATCTCGTCTCAAAACTCACCTTTTCCCTCAGCAATAAGTTCAATTGTGGCAGGTCCACAACTCCATGCATGTATATGAATGTTGTATCGTGTGTGCGTGTGTTTATGTAAGTTTGTGCCTGCCTGTGTGTGCGTATGTGTTAGGGTAGCTGTTAGATACACATGCATGTTAATATGTATGTATGCAGTGTGTGTGTGTGTGTGTGCGTGTGTGCGTGCGTGCGTGTGTGTGTGTGTGTGTGTGTGTGTGTGTGTGGTCACATTTTGGTGTGTGTATGTAACATAGATATAATGTTTTATGTTATCAAAAGCGTTTTTGTAAAGCACCTAGAGCAGATTTCTGGATAGTGTGCTATATAAGTATCCATTATTATTATTATTATTATTATTATTAAATATGTTCACTTTCAACTTCAGGCATTCTCACAAAATCGATCTTCCTTTACCAGCAATTACATTATATAAATCAAGTCTTGTGTACTCAGAAAGTTGGTTATGGAACAGACTTCCTCCATATTCAAAGCAGGAAGCAAATTTTATAAGATTCAAAACACTATACCATGAATTTCTGATAAATAACTAAAATCTTACATAATTCGTTCCTGACAAGCACTGATTCACCCTGCGTCAAACACTAAGGTTTCTTATTCTCCATGTGCTTCTCTGTATTAGTTCCAACATAAATCTCTTTTTTTGTGTGTGTTTTTTTTTTCTAAAGCGTAAATGTACCGTATAATTATGTAAAATGAACAAATATAGGAACAATCCCGCCTCTCTCTCTCTCTCTCTCTCTCTCTCTCTCTCTCTCTCTGTGCCTGCCTTGTCTGTTTGTCTGTGTCTGTCTATCTGTCTCTACCCACCTAGCTATGTAATTATCTCCTTTTATATTTCCGTAATTTTTCTCTTGCTTGTTCACTTTTCTCTCTTTTTTCTTATTTTCGATGTTTTTGATATATGGACACTGTCATATTTTTGCTGTTGTTTATTTGTTTGTTTTCGAGGGATGGATGAAAAAAACATGTATGCTTAATGTATTACCCTCAGAAAATAGAAATTATTCATTCATTCATTCTCTTACCGAATTGTTACGGAACTGGCCTTCTGTCACACACGTCTTTTGAGTCCACGGCCGCATTGCACAAAGAGTACCGCAAAGTTTGCGTAGTGCTGATAATTTTCCAAGTCTGTGGAATTAGCATGGGTTCGGGTACATCCTCAAAGCTAATTCAACGCTGCTAAATTTGCTTCATGCAAATCAACCCATAGCATGATGGGTCGAAGATGAAAATTTCTTTCCAGTCTTTTGTACTTAAAATTAAAGCTCATAGTAATGTAGTTACCCTCTTCGCGAAAACGTTTCGTATGTGGAAAACGAAAACGCGCATCTTTGTGTAAACGTTTCGTTTGCGGAAAACCAATCAGACATGGGAAATATTTCGTAACTCAACTCAGTGTTTATTGTGTTGTGGAAATAATTCATTATGATTAGATATACATGTTTTCCTGCCTGTACCAAGCATACATCAATTAGATATACATTTGTTCCTGCCTGAACCAAGCATACATCCATTTGATATACATGTTTTCCTGCCTGTACCAAGCATACATTCATTAGATATACATGTTTTCCTGCCTCCACCAAGCATACATCCATCTCTGCTAACGTGAATAAGCTGTCGTTGGCTGCACGTAATGTTCCACTCATAGGAACGTGTGTGTATTTCAGCCGACGAAAGAAGAAGAAGAAAAAGAAGACGTTTATCCAGCACTTCAGCCAAAATAAAACGTCTCTCAAAAGCATTTCAATGTTAGCTGACATGGCCCCAGCGGGGCGGGGTAGAGAGCGGGGAGGGGCGGGGGGGGGGGGGGAATGAGGGGGAGGAGGAGGAGGATCATTGCCTGCACGAGATGCAAAGAAACGCGTTCCACGCGTTCCATGCGTGTGATTCCATTGAGTATGAAATGATGAGTGCTGAGTGCCGAAAAACGGCTGGGGGTGTTTTGGGAAGTATTATTTCTTTAAGAGCTGCTTCCCCCACCCCTCGGCCCCGCCGTCCCTCGCCCTCTTGGATTCTGACTGGTGGAACTGGGGGTGCTGCAGATAACATGTAGCAGTTGGTTTCATTTATTTCATTTAAACGCCTCGGGCATCAACATCTTAAGAATTTTTTTTTTCAAACTGATGAGGTAGAGGGTGCTCCCTCCCTATCTATCTCTCCCTGCTATGTGTGTGTGCGTGCGTGCGTGCATGTATGTATGCATGTGTGTGTATGTGTGTGCGAGCTCGCTTGCACGCGCCTGTGAGAACATTTGAAACAGTAACAGCTGAAACATATCTACAGCTGCAACACATATACTCCCCTCAACCCTCCCTCACCCACACCCCCGCCATCGCCCCCCATAAAAACAAATAACCCTCAAAAAAAAAAAAAAACACCCAAAAAACAACAACAACAAATAAACAAACAAACAAACAACAACAAAAAACACCCCGAAACATCAAGAAGAAGAACAACAAAAAACAACAAAACAACCAAACCTTATTGTCCAAAGTACAGAGTAGACGACAACAGAACTATCTGGTTTTGAAATGCCTCGACCCCAAGTCTGTGGAGAGGCTATCCAGTGGTGACGCGCCCACCCCCACCGTTAGACTGAGTAGTGGTCTGGGTGCTAGTGTTTCGGATGAGACGATAAGCCGAGATCCCATGTACAGCATGTAGTACTTTTTTTGCACACGTAAAAGAACCCACTGCCACAAAAAGGCTGTCCACAATCTATAAAAAAAAGTGTACAGATAAAAAAAAGTTGCAGATTAAATTAAAAGAAAAAAAAGAAAAAAGAAAGGTAGTGCAATGCACTGGCGATGCGCTTCCCCTTGAAGAGAAGCCCGGTTTTGACACAGATGAATATTTTGTGATACAATACGATGAAATATCTCCTTCAGCTTCCCCGTCAAGCTGCCGCCACCCCCAGCCCAACCCCCCGTCTCCCCCTCCGCAAGACGTCTCCCAATCTGTTAAATACGTCATGCAGTTCGATTCCTCCATGTCCTCTTAGCCGCCGCTAGCTCTTTTCCATTGACGCCCACACCCCAACTTCTTTCAAGCACCTTGTCTTGGAGAGAAAAAAAAAAAAAAGAAAAAAAAAAGAAAGAAAAGAAAAAGCACACCACGCTTCTTTCAAACATCTTGTCTGAAAAAAAAGAAGAAAGAAATGAAAGAAAGAAAAGGAAAGAGTGCTGAAAGAAAAATCTCAATCTCAAAAGCATCTCAATGTCAGCTGACATGGGCCATAGGAGAAAACGAGTGGAGCGATCCTCGCCTGTATGGGGTGTAAGGACATTCGTTCCGTGCGCCTGGTTTCACTGAGCTCACGATAATTAGTTTAACAAAAAAAAAACAAAAAAAAAGAAAAAAAAAGAGAAGAAGATAAATAAGATTATTGAAAAAATAACACACACACACACACACACACACACACGCGCGCATCCAACAAAAACTGACAGTTGGGCGTGTGTGTTATCAGTGATCAGTTGCCGAAGGAGTGGGGCTGGGTTGGGTGGGGTGGGAAGGGGTGTGTAGTTTATGGGCGAGAGGCTATGCTTTTCTCACTTAAGAGGATTTATTTGGAGGTGGTTATTATTTCACTTAAGTTTATTTCTCGGTTCCATTTTACCAGAACATTGTGGTGTTGTGAAATATCGCTTGCACACACATATTTTTGCCTTCTTTTTTTGTTTTGTTTATTTTTTTCTTTTTCTTTTCTTCTTAGACTTAAAGCAATGGCTACTGACGGAAGGTGGTTGAACGATTCAGCTCTCTTCTCTCTGTCTCGTGCGCCCGCGCGCGCACACTCTCTCGCTTCTTGCCATTGTCCAATTTTTATTTATTTATTTATTTATTTGTGTATTTATTCATTTCTTAAGCCTCGAACTTATTTTGTGAATGATTTCGTTTTTTATTTAAATTTAAATCAAAATAAAATTGCTAAACATGTGGTCCTGCGAAGTCCAAATAGCAAATAGCAAAAAGACAGCAATCAGCTCCTGACTACTAGCAGAAAGGTCGAGCCTGGCATGGGGAATGGCAAGACGGGGATTTGTCAGATCAAATACACAAAGTGGGGGGAAGAGGGGTTGTGGTGGTGGTGGTGGCAGTGGAATCAAACTCTCATGAGTGTTCGGTTTCACAACGGCGACCTTCATTGGGGGATATTACCATGCACTCCTCTTTATCGGTCAGCGGTCAGGGAATGTTATTTCTGGACTGGGTGAGAAGATGTTGGAAACATAATGCTAAAAAGAAAAGTATTTTGGCTTCTGATTAATAATAAACGAAAATTGGGGGGTGAGGGGGAGTTTGCTGGAATTCAAGTAGGCTAATCACTGTGCCGATCGAGAGCAAGCAAACACTGTTTATTTTTTTATTTTTTTGTTGTTGTTTTTTTTCCTCTTCATTGATTGCCACGGCGGTTATACACGCTTGGGTGTGTGAAATTAGCGCCAAGGAAAGAAGGTGAGAATG
>JAAQRG010329882.1:0-10520 GCA_011634625.1 Babylonia areolata | reverse complement strand
TTCCAGTTTTAGAGTTATGCATGCGTGTGAATGACTGGTGCGAAAGCGCTTTGATTTGTCTCTGCACAAGATTCAGCGCTATATAAACATTATATATATATATATATGTGTGTGTGTGTGTGTGTGTGTGTATGTGTGTGTGTGTGTGTGTGTGTGTGCGCTTGCAAAGACGCATGACAAGCGCGTTGATTTATGCCGTTGTCAGGCATCTGCCTAGCAGATGTGGTGTAGCGTATATGGATTTGTCTTTCGAAACTGAAACCGAATCTGAAACTGAAGGTGACCACGGCTGTATTCCTTATAACTGTTGGCGACCCACCTCCGTCTGTTTGATGAGCAGTGTAACTCTGTCTGTAGTCCTTAGAACTGTTGGCGACCCACCTCCGTCTGTTTGATGAGCAGTGTAACACTGTCTGTAGTCCTTAGAACTGTTGGCGACCCACCTCCGTCTGTTTGATGAGCAGTGTAACTCTGTCTGTAGTCCTTGGAACTGTTGGCGACCCACCTCCGTCTGTTTGATGAGCAGTGTAACCCTGTCTGTAGTCCTTAGAACTGTTGCCACGGAGAGCTGAAAAACACACGCACACACAAAAAACCCGTCACTCATCGCCAGACCAGGACTGATGTGGCTGTGAACACCAAGAGGAAGAAAAGTGTGACTGAAGACCACACTGTCAAGTGCGTTATCAGCCAATCGAAAGATGGATGGTGTCTGGAACACTGTTGTGGAAATGGACATTTTGTAATTTCGTTACTGAAATATGTGTGTTAATGGGCTTTGTTGTTGGATTAAAAAAAAAAATTCTTAAAAATAATTGTTACAATCAGTCGTAGACATCGTTTTACCATTTCAGTCGACAATTAACATTAAGATCTTATATCTTGTTCCGATGTAGTGTCGTCTGATATCAAGTGAAAAGACCTCAAAATGAAAGTATCATTCCTCTTACTTTACTATTTATCAGCGAATGGAGATCCGGGAAAACCCAAGTTCAGTGTGCCTAAATTAGTTTCCCCACCGCTTTCCAACCCCCAAGCTTAGCGATAGCGGTGGGGGCTGTGCCCACAATCCTGTCATTAATTCTACGCTGTCTAAGAATAAATTTTAACAGGCACGCTGATCACGTAACATTTCAACTCTCCTCAACACTCACTGGAAAATCCCAAATGCTTGGCCATTGAACAGGCACACACAAACATCCTGAAAGAAAAAGAAAAAAGACTGCAGAGAGAGCAAATTTGGATTGTCAAGCTCCGAACTCTGGCACCTTAGGGCCTCAACACCCAGGACTAAAGGACAATTGATCAACTCCTACCCCCCCCCCCTCCCCTTTTTGCTGTCCATGCTTACATGGTGTGTTGCGATCCGTCTCAAAACTGTTCAGCAGCAACACATTCTAAATTGCCCTGTCCTTTTACGTCAAATAGGGTGATAAACCCATAGATTACCTGCTCTCGTCGACCGCTGAACAAAATGTGCTGGTAACTTGCACCGAAGAAGGAGATGAAGATGATGACCAAGAAGAATTGAGGATGAGGGAGGAAGAAAAGGAGGAGGAGAGGACACAAGGGAAGAATAGGGAAAGCCGGGTTGTCTGTTATCCTGATCTATTGCTTCTTGGTGTTTCTCTTCCCCCGTACCATGCCGGAATGGAACACACTGCCCCAGGAGGTTGTCACAGTCGAGTCGCTGGACTGCTTCAAGTCTAGACTCGCCCTCTGCCTGTGACACAACAGAGTAGACTCACCACCACCCACCACCCCCACTACCCTCCAACACCTCTGTTTAGGTCCCTTCACGCCACCACCAGCCAGCAAGTCCACCCACCCCCACTTTTTTCCCCACGGGTAAGTAGTGTCGTAGAAGGCTAGGGCTGTGCCTGTCGGGTGTATTCCCGGGACCGCTACGGATTGGCCGAGCTGGAGATGCGAACACACCAGTAGACTACGCCCCATCCTCCCTATCAGTTAACAGAACATCCCTCGGTAGCCCAGCTAAACTGTGCCAAACAGCAACCTCCCACAACACGACAATTTTCATCAGCATTCTGATGTTGGTCGTTAAGTGGAAGGAGAAGGTATTGCGTCATTAATGTGTTTTCCTTGTGAATTGACCCCGGCCACAAAACCAAACCCAAGTGACGTAAAACGAAAAAAAAAAAGCATAAAAAGAAAATGAGTGAGAGAACAGAGAGGACGGAGAACAAAGAGGTTATGGGGGATGGGGGTAGCGAGGTGGTGGTGGATCTAAAGAAGAGGACAGACGCTTTATAAGACAAAATGGGACGTTAAGAGAGACAGGGGGGACGTGGGAAAGGTAAATAAAAGGCGAAAAACAGGATGCATTCGAGACCGAGACGGAATATATAGACCACAAGGGAAGAACCGTAAATACAGTCCGAATGCACAGCAAAGCAACAGCCAAAGAGAAACTTGTGTGGAAAAGCTTTGAAAGGTAAAAGACAGTCTAAAAACCCAAGGGAGAGAAGAACACGGGAAGTTTTGCGCTGCATGCCATGATGTCTTTTCGACGATGTGACCAACTTTTTCTTTCCGTGGATTTAATTCTTGCTTCATCGAGGAATCTAACTCATTCTACCCCCACAGCTACATGCCTGCTACAACAACTCCCTTGGGCCAGCACTACATGAGACCGCTGCAGTGAAAAACTTGGGTGGTTCACTTTTAAACAGCGAAGATCAATGGACAATTTTGACAAGCTTGGTTTTTTTGGTTGTTTTTTTTTCCGTTTTTTTTTCCTTTATCTGGAATCCGTGAACGGTTCAGTTTTCAACATCAAGTGTACCAAGCAAGAATAGCCGAAATTAGAATAGTGTTGCGAGAATAATCGAACCTGGTCCGCAGGGGAAGTAATCATGATACGAGTTTAACTCACTCAGTACGGCCAGTCCTCTCTTCTCCTCTACACAGACCCCTCGGATGTCCAGTGGATGTCTGAACGACCCAACCTTTAGCTTCCGTCGTCAGAATTGTGGTATTCTTTGTCAACATTCACCTCTTCAGTATAAGAACCTTCCGCTTGCAATATTTTGATGACGGTAATTGGGGTGAAACGCTGTTAACGTCGTCTCTTTCGCCGTTCGTATGGAGTGAGTTAACTCGTACCTGGAGAAGAATGCGTTACAAGTCGAAGGGGAAATTTGCTGGAAAGGAAAGTTTGGCTGGAGTTGCAACGGTTAATCAAAGTCATGGATGAAGATTTTCCGGGTAGGGAATCTGAACGAGAGCCTGTCGTTTTCGTTTAATTATTGAATTTGTTGAATGATTAATCGATTAATTTGTTTATCAACTTCTCTATTATCTATTTACATTTATGTGGTTTAATTTTGTATATATTTTTTTTTTCGTTGCAGCGCTGTCTTCCCTAAAATGGTCTTGTACTGTCGTCTGGACAAGTGGCATATGTCATCTGTCAAAAAATGTCATGTCCTGGTCTTTTTGGACTGACTACTGGATCAGTCGCAGAGCCCTATGCTTTTAATTCTGGAATCAGGCTGGAACAAGTCTACGTCCAGCCTGTCTTTGTTTTTTCGGGTCCACTCCTGTTCCTCTCCACCACCACCACCCCCACCCCACCACCATCGTTGTGTCCGCTTAGGAAGTTCCTGTCACGTGCTCTTTTGGTTTACACTCCTGGTAAAACAACCCCATTCAGGGGAAGCAAAAGAGTCTCGTTTCATAAGCAGCTGACTCGACTGGGCGAGCTTGATTAAATTCGTGCTAAGAAGGGCAATGACTTGGGTGTGGTTTGACGTTGGTAAAAGGGGATCTGGTGTGTGTGTGTCCAGTGAAATTTTAAACGGGGGAAAAACTGTTTCGACTTGTGTGTGTGTGTGTGAGGTTGGAGAGGGGGGAGGGAGGGATGGGGGCGGGGATGAGGGGTAGGAGGGGGGCGTTCTTTTCGCAAAAAGATTGCTCACTCAAAGAAATAGTGAAGTGCGTGCTCTTTTTACTTCTGTATGTGTGTTTCTCCGATTGTGTTTGTTTTTCTGCGTCTCTTTAGCTGTCACTGTTTGACTTTTCCCTCGGCCATTCTCTCTCTCTCTCTCTCTCTCTGGCTGCATGTGTGCGTGTGTCTGTATGTGTCCGTGAGTGCATGTGTGCGTGTGCGTGTTGGGTCAGACGGCACTATCACAAACGACTTTAACTGAGACCACTAGTTGCCTTCTCTCTCTCTCTCTTGCTCCACCTCCATAGCCTCCTCCTCCACACTTCCGTTCCCTCTCCCCTTTCTGTGGACAACATTACCTCGGAATCTGCTAGACTAGTTCAAATGCAATGTTTTATTAACTAAAAGTGCAGCCACGACCCACTCTTTAAAATTATTTTTAAAAATATATAATTTCAATGTTATACATTTTTTTTCAAAGTCCTTTTACATTGATCGTACCTCGAGGTCAGTGGAATGATTTTGTTAACGTTTGTGATTAGTTTTCAACAAGCGTAAATGTGGCGTGCAACTTTTCAACCACAAGTTATGGCCAACTCTCTCACCTTCACCCAAACAAAAGCCCGAAATAAACAAATGCAAAAAATTTACTCCAAATATTTTTAACAAAAAATCACAGATACGATACAATAGGACACTGATACCTAACGATTAGACACCACAAAGAAGTCTGTTCGCTTTCCTCTTCAACAGGAGGAACACTCAATTTTATTTCCCCTTCCGTCAGCCTCGTCTATGACAGGTGTTTTTTTTCCCCCAGTAATACTCAACTTAGAAGTGGGGGTGGGGGTGTGGGGTGGGGGGGGGGGGGGTGGGGGGACTGGCACCACACAGTTCGTTGTCCTGTGGAAGGTGGATTCTGGTGTAGCGCTTGGGGAAAACACGTCCACCAGCGACGCTCGAGCTCCCCAGGCGGAAGACGGCCACTCAAATAGCGGGATGAAGTCGGGTCTCCACAGAGGGAGAGTGGAGCTCCCTAGGCAAAAACCTAGAATCCGCAGCTTAGTCCTTGTGAATTATCCACAATCTACGTATGATTCAACTGCCGCCCACCATTTCGGGCGGAAGGGGAATCACGATAGCACTACACTACATTATCATGGACAGTGACTCATTCACTCCCCTTAAATCCCATCACGGTTTACAGGTAAAGCAATATAATTGAACGGTTTTCCAGTCTCTTTTTACAAAATATTAATTCATCCAATGGCTAAAATATTCGGGTTTAACTCCAATTTAACAATTATTTCCCGAAGTATTTTTGTGAAGTAATTAACAAATCTACTGAAAATAATCCCCCAAACAAATGTAGGCTAGACCTGTATTTCACTGTTTCCACATTCAGAACTGGGAGAAATAGACCGAGCAATTCTTGCACATCAAACTGAGAATTTGTGAGGTAATATGAAATTGTAAATTTAGAGTGAAAGTAATACCGAATTAGAGAACAAGAATCAAACACTCAAGCAAAAAACCACATGTCAGTTTCAGGTAAACTGGTAACGTTCCAGACTAGGAAATAACTGTCTACGACGAAAATAAGAAATTAAACACATTTAACGTCAGACAGTAAAAATTCAGGTAACCAACACGTGAAGAGTAAAACCGACTAGTAATACAGGTACGTATATTTTCAGACGGTTGTCCAACAAATACTACGATTTGCAAGATACTTTTACCAATGAAAATTAATGAATAAATACCCTCAACGGTTTCTGAACTCCGGCCAAAATACCGGCTGAGCGTTCCTCTCTATAGGACCCTACACTTGTAGACCTGTCCAAGTGTCTTGCTCCACTGACTAACGGTGCTGGTTTTCCAAACGAAGAAAACTTCCCATAGCTCACAAATCAGAAATCTGCACGTCATGCTTTCCAGTGCAACACGCGCATTCCATAGACTTCCTCAGCTACAAGGAGCACGCGGGAGAGCTACAAGGAGAGTGGGTCTACCATAACTGGCAGCGTTCACACACACGCACACACAACCCTCCTTGTCCGTGACAGTAAATTATAACTATTATCATTATTGGCGAAACTTGAAAAACTTGATCAATCGAGACGAGATCCCGGAGCTTCTGATCTTAACTAAAGATCAAACGTAACAATTGGTGTACTGACGTCTGTTCACACGGATTTTGCGCTTTTTTTCTTAAAAAATCAAAAGGGAATAACAATTAGTTCAAGGGCGCGATGTCACGATTTTTTCCCTTTGTTTGCGATCGCGCCCAATATTAAGAGTCAAGTTCGCTTTTAAAATGGAATGTGCGTATGAATATCAAGAGTTGTTTGAAAATAGTCGACCTTCGTGAGTGGTCCTGGTCCTGTATAACCAGATCTCAAGTTCATAGCGGTTTAACGCATTTTTTTAGAAACCAAAAGGATTTTTTTTTAAAGATAAAGGTTGTGTTGTCAAAGATTTGTTTTAGCAGTTTCACCCATGTTTTGTAACCCGTTTGGATTTTGAAATTGATTGTTCGCAGATACGTTTTGAAAAACGGTACTCCTTGATGAGAGATCTTGACAAAATAATGTTCAAGGTCCTGTGTTATGACGTTGAAGATCCTAGGATTCAACACAGCAGGGGTTTTCATTTCAGCATGAGCTTTTAAAACTCAGCAGTTCAACGTCGCAACTCTACAGCGGTTTTTTTACCATGTACATTTCAGAGAAAAAGGTAAAAAAAACCCCAAAAACCCCCCAAAACAACAACAACAACAACAAAAAAAAAAAGCACACAAGCCCCCCTCCAACCCCCTCCAAAGAAAACCCAACACACTACTATTCTGTATCCTGTGTAACTACGGTGCTTTCGTACTGAGGGGAGGACTAAATCGCGGTTTCAAGCCAATCTCAAATTCCTCAAGGGAAGGGGTCCAGTTTTACCAAACAGGGACAAACTCGCGTTGAGGGCGCGATCAAAAGAGTTCCCACCCTCCTGGGAATAGGAATGGTTTTTGTTTTCCGTAAGGGAGTGGGGGTGGGGTTGTGGGTTTGGATTTAGGGTGGGGGGGGAGGTGGAGGTGGATTGCGGGGGTCGCTTGTTTGCTGTGATAGTTCTGGCTCGCTGCTTTCACCCAGGTTTTACAAAGCGCTTGGTGTGTGGCGAGTTATCGGGTACATTTCCTGCTGAGGTGTCAAACGCGTTACTTGTGTGTGTGTGTGTGTGTGTGTCGTTTCGTCCCATTGGGGAAAGGGGCTTGATTGAAATTGTTTGAGAACGAAAATGTGACAATAATAATGATAATATATAAAAGAAGAAAAGAAAAAAGAAATATCCGAACTGTCAGACTGAGAGCGGAGAGATTTCACATAGTCATGCAGACGCAGTCGTGACTTGATCTCCTGCATGTGTAGACCTGCACCACTTCTTCTTTATTTGTTCTACTCGGTGAGGAGAAGGAGGAGTCCGCCATTGGGGCACCACCACACGGGAGAACCGTTCACCAGATTCCTCCAGGTCTGTTGCTTGTGTGTCCAAAGCCTGAACTTCTGCTCAATGGTTTTAATGTCCATCCATTCTGTAATGTTGTCAATCCATCGTTTGTGTGTGTGTGTGTGTGTGTGTGTGTGTGTGTGTGTGTGTGTCTTCCCCTCAATCTCTCTCTCTCACATATACATACGTGATTAAGACCCCCCCCAAAAAAAACATGAGTGTTCTTTGGGGTTTTTTTTTTGTTGTTGTTTTTTTTTTTTTTACCTGTGTATGCATTTTAAATGTATTTCGCTGAACTATACATAATTAAAAAATATTTTGGTTGCTGCATTTAAACAAAGAAAATTAAAGCAAGTTACCAAATTGTCTTGCAAGCAATTGTCAGTGAGTGTCCCAATGCCCGAGGTATATGGTATTATTTTGGGCGCAGTTGCTGTGATGTGATTTGAATAGAGTCAAAATTTCCTCGTCCTTTTTTCTCTCCTATTTTGTATTTTGAAACAATTTTTGTTTTCGTAAGTGGTTTTTATTGTTGAAGGTTTTGTTCTGTCATTTTACTCGATTTCAAACTCTGACACGACCATTTTGCCAAATCGAACTGAATTTCCGCTTTCTCTGAATTTTATTTTATCTTCACGTTTTAGTTGTTTCACGTGGGGTCCTATTTATTTGATGTTTTTGTATTCATCACAGCGATTGAAATCGTCATCGAAATAAAGAATAAAGGAAATAAAATTCGAATTTGCTATAAGCCACCAGTAAAAAGATACGCCAAATAAATCACTGTATAATATCAAACACGCCCCAAATACGCTCCGATTCATGGTAATCAGTATTGTATTATTTTCACATACACAGCTACATGAGCACAACACCAAAAGCAAATCAGGATGAACACTAAAAAGACATGATGAAAATGAGTTAAGAAAAAGAAGAGTAAAGATAATTATTGCCTGCGGGAAAACAACAACCACAACGTCAACAACAACAAGAGACGATGACAGTGTTATGCCTCTCAAGCGAACACCAAAAATGATTTTTTTTCCTTGGAAGAAAAACTAAAAACAATTAAAAAAAACAAAAAACCAACCAAACAAACAAACCACATTTAAAGTCTCTCAATTCAGCCCACTTCTGTACAATACTTGTATGGAGGTAATAATAAACTCAAGGACAGAACTTCAAGGTGTGTTTTTTTAAATCGACATGAAGAGGGAAATATTTGCATGGCTCGACTATCTTCTTTGTGACCCCAGCACGGGAGGGAGAGACGCAGAGTATTTAGCAGACCTTGATTTGTCATGTGTCTTTCATTTCTTCAGTGCCAGACATTTTGAAATATTGTGTAGAATAATAAAGCGTGAGCGGGATCCCTTTTTTTTCTCATTTCTTGAGTCAGATGTATTATTATCCTTTTTTTTTCTTTTCTTTTCTTTTCTCTTTTTTTTTTATATCGATTTCGAGAAGTGCAGCAATACCACTAGCAGAAAGAGAGAGAGAGAGAGAGCCTGTCTGTCTGTCTGTGTCTATATCTCTCTCTCACAGAGAGAGAGAGAGAGAGAGAGAGAGAGAGAGAGAGAGAGAGAGAGAGAGAGCAAATGACAAATCATAGAAGACAAAGAAGCAGCGACGATAGGTATACAAACACATACATACAGAAAGTCAGACAGACACACACACATGCGCGCGAACCTGCGCGATCACACACACACACACACACACACACACACACACACACGACACACACACACACACACACACACACACACACACACACACAGAGAAAACAGCGGCAAAGGAATGAGATTATCGCCTTAGGCAGTTCAATTAGTCTGCTTGTAACTCTTTGAGCAGTGTTTGTGTTTGTTTGTTAGTTTTCACGTCAGCCAAAGTTCAAGAATGTCTCAATTAAAAACAGATTTCCATTTACTCAGGCCGCCCGTGCACTCTGGAGTATTTGATAAAACTGATAAGATAATATCCCATCCATTAGTTCTGATACGTTTTTTGTTTAACAAAAACAACAACCGACTTTTAATCAAAATTACTTTTTACAGGTTTTTTGGAATTATCTCCTCCCACCCCCACTCTCTTTCTCTCCCTTCCTCTCTTTTTATCTGTCTGTCTGCATGTCAGTCTCTTTCTCTGTCTCTGTTTATTTCACCAAACTCCATTCTTTGTTTATCTTTGTTGTTGTTGTTGTTGGTGTTGGTGGTGGTGGTGGTGGTGGTGGTGGTGGTGTGTGTGTGTGTGTGTGTGTGTGTGTGTGTGTGTGTGTGTGTGTGTGAGAGAGAGAGAGAGAGAGAGAGAGAGAGAGACGGACAGACAGACAGACAGACAGAAGCTCAGAATTAGATTGTCGCCTCAGGCAGATGAAATATTAATACTGTTCGGGATATGGCGGTGGTGGTGATTTTCTCCATCCTGACCTCATCCTTTGAAGGAAGTTTTTGTTTGGTTGGTTGGTTGGTTATTTGTTTGTGTGTCTGTCCGTCTGTTTGGTTGGTTGCTTTTTTTAAAATCGACCAAAGTTCAAGAAGAGAGAAGTTTCCAAACAGATTCCATTTTCATAGGCCCAGCGGGTTCTCAGATGTAATTAATAAAACTGATTACTTAAAAACAAAAATCCCATCTATTAGTTTCGACACAATTTTTAAGGGGGAAGGTTGTGGAGGGGTGGGTGCGGGGATGGGGGGCGGGGGTGGGGCGTTACTCGTTTAAGATTACATTCATTTCCGCAAAAGGATTTGGCGATTTCTGCAGTTTTTTAATCTCCTGTTGTCTGTATAAATGTCTGTCTTTGTCATTCTGTTTCAGTCGCTGTCTTTACCTCACCCTCTGTTTGTGTCTCCATCTATCTCTCCCTCTCATTGTCTCAACCTGTGTGTGTGCGCGTGTGTGTTTGTGTGTGCGTGCGTGCGTGTGTATATTTGTGTGCGTGCGTGCGTGTGTGTTTGCGTGCTTGCGCGCGCGCGTGTGTGTCTGTGTGTTGTGTGTCTTTGTGTCTTTGTGTGGGGGGATTGCCTGTTTATTTATGTCTTTCTTTGTGTGTCTCTGTCTGTCTTTGTCTATATACCTGTTTGTCTCTGTATCTGTCTGTCTGTCTGTCTCTCTA
>JAAQRG010329881.1:0-10584 GCA_011634625.1 Babylonia areolata | reverse complement strand
CACCCCCACTGTGTGTGTGTGTGTGTGTGTGTGTGTGTGTGTGTGTGTGTGTGTGTGTGTGTGTGTGTTGTGTGCACATGTGTGTGTGTGTGTGTGTGTGTGTGTGTGTGTGTGTGTGTGTGTGAATGTAGAGCTCCATGTGTGAGCTGCAGTCTTCCGGGAAACAGAAGATGATGATGATGATTATGATGAAGATAAAGATGATAGTAATTTTTTTTAAATAAATTCTTTATTTTATAATAATAATAATAATAATAATAATAATGACGATGGTGATGATGATGATGATAGAAGCAGTAGCAGCAGCAGTAGCTGTTGTTGTATTAGCAACAATGAATAAGATATCTTTCTTTTTTCATTTCTTTTTTTCTAATCACACACAGACCACATGTCACTGCCTCTTTTAATCTAAAAAAGAAACCGCCTTCGCTCCACTGGGTTCTCAGCAGAACGGAATGGATTCCACGACGAGTCCAAGGCACGTGCTCACCGAGGCTTGCTGAAAGGGGAGGAGAGACAGACAGACAGCACTGTCATTATATGAACAATACACGCACGCTCTTTGCCTCGCTTTGACACGTGAAGAGAGAGTGGGACACACTAGCGAATGGATGTTTGACAGCTGCCAATTGTTGTCTTGATTTGGAGTTTTAAACAGGAGCGTTCTCTCTGTCCATTCTGTCCGTGTGTAAGAGAGAGAGAGAGAGACAGGGAGACAGACAGAGAGACAGAGACAGAGACAGATTCGGATTCGGATTCGGATGGTTTATTCAAAAAAGGCCTTAGCCCCTTATGAAGGGGTGGTGTGTAAACGTATTTCGAAAACATTATGACATACAGTATATGATACAATAAAACAAAACAATACCTAGATTGATAATCAGGAACAACTAAATGACTGGATTTTGAATGCTTTGTGTAGATAACCTGCAAACTGTCTGACTTCTTCTTCACGACGTGACGTCATAAGCAAAACTAGTTTAAACATAGAAGGCTGAGAGTAATATTTCTGGGGTATGAAATTATATCTTAGTTCACATAACTTTGGACAACAAAACATGAAATGTAATTCGTTTTCTTCTGCCTTTGTGCACAATGGACAAATAAGATCATGATCACTATGCTGACAGAGACAGAGACAGAGAGACAGAGAGAGACGCAGACGCAGACGCAGATGACGCAGATGATTTATTCATTAAGGCCATAGCCCCATATGAATGAGGGGCGATAACAAGATATGCATACATTACCGTAACTGGCAATAAGCGTTCAACTGCTTATACAATTAAACTATAGAAATTAGGACAATACCATTTCTCTTAACTTAAAAGCTTTATATAAGTACAATGCGAGATTTCTTATAACACTGTCGTTAGATGATGCCATCAATAGACAAAATTTAAACAAACAAGGATATTCATAATATTTCTTTGAAACAAATTTTATACGAATATTATGCAATACAGGACACTTCAGAACAAAATGAACTTCATCTTCCGTTGACTCTTTGCACAGAGGGCACAAGTTCTCTAAATGATTAACATTTTTATAGCGATACCTGTGCAAATTGATTTCAGAAATACCAAATCTAAATCGTGTTAATATGAATCGTAAATGTTTGTCAATATTGAGCAAAAGATAATTTTTAACTAAATGTGTAGAAGTATAAGCTCTATAGAAACAAAATCGATCACTGGATTGGACATGACTTTCCCAGTTTTGCCATCTACAGTCTATTAAACGTTGACGAAAAGATTTCAAAAACATATTCTCATTACCGACTCCTTGACATTCCCATACATATCCAAATCCCAATTCACACAGACAAGTTCGTATATTTGAAGCCCAGTTTCTTTTCCCTCTAACATCTAAATCATACAACATATTATAGGATTTCAGTGGTAGTCTATCTTCGTTCATTTTTAATAGTTTCAACCAGTATCGAACACATCTCACAGCAGAATTTATATTTATTGGATATCTATTCGTCTCACCGTACACTAAATCGTTTGGTGTTCTCATTTCAACTCCTAGAAACCTTTTAAGTCCAAATAAGTGAACAGATTCACATTGTAAAGTAGCATTCTTATCTAAGCCCCATAATTCTGAGCCATATTGTACTATGGGTTGTATCTGGGTATCAAAAATCTTAATAAAGATATCCAGAGAATTGTTATTCAGTACAAATAATTTCTTCATAACATGTAACAATGCATTTTTTGCCCTACTTGAAAGATCCCTACATGCAGCTACAAAACTCAAACGTGTAGAAAAAACAATTCCAAGATATTTGTAAGCATTAACAACTGGCATGGCAGCACCATCATACACCCACCTTTCCCTTGCTGCCAAATAACCACCTTTCCTGAAAACAATTATATTACTTTTATCCAAATTAACTTTTAATTGCAAGTTAGTAGCTGAATTTTTCAGGTTATTTAATTGCGTCTGTAGACCAGTAGCTGTTTCTGAGAGCAAGACAATATCATCAGCAAGTAATAATATAAATAGTTCTATAAAATCAGTTGTAAATCTCGCACCATGTCTTCCCCGGTCAATTACTTCTAATGCTAATTCATTAATGAACAATGAAAACAAAATAGGACTACAAACATCTCCCTGTCTTACCCCCCTTGTACAATTTATATAATCAGTAAGTTTGTTACCGCACCTAATTCTTGTTTTCACAACGCTATACATACTCTTAATACATTTGAAAAGCTTCCCTGTTATGCCATGTTTTGTCAGAATAGGCCATAGTAAATTTCTATTAATAGAATCAAACGCCTTTTCAAAATCAATAAACGCTACATAAAGTTTACGATTAAGGGAAAACTGTTTCTGAATTAGAGCCATAAGAGTAAACATGTGATCGATTGTTGAATATCCTCTTTTGAACCCAGCTTCTTGACAGAGAGAGAGAGAGTGTGTGTGTGTGCGTGTGTATCTGTCTGTCTGTCTGTCTGTTTGTGTCTGTGTCTGTGTGTCTGTCTGTGCATGTGTGTGGGCGTGCGTGCGCGTGCATGTGTGTTTATGTGTATGTGTGTCCATGTCGTATATTTTTTAAATAATGTGTGTGTGTGTGCGTGTGTGTGTGTGTGTGTGTGTGTGTGTGTGTGTGTGTGTGTATGTGTGTGTGTGTGTGTGTTTCTCTCTCTCCCGCTCTCTCTGTGGGAAAAGAAGGAAAAGAGGGAGGGGAAACAGTGAGAGAGGAGGAGAAAGCGGGCGAGGAAAGCAAAACAGAGGGTGGAGAGAGAGATAAATACATAGATAGATAGACAGATAGATAGACAGACAGACAGACGCTTCAGACATTATTTACTGACACTAACCAAACAACAGCCCGTATGTCAAGGGGATACAATCCCCAATTGCAGCGTCGTGTATTGAACGGAAGAAAACAAACTAAACAGTCAATAAAACAATCAGTGTCAATAAGCTATTCTATAACAATTAGTGTCAATAAGCTATTCTATAACAAAGTGAGTTAACCGTTCATGCACTGATGTGCACAGTAACAAGCACATACACACCATCTTCGACCACACTCCACCATCAGCCTCTACCATTTAGTCTGACTGACAACAACAAATATCATAAACTGTTCATATTCAACTTCATCATCAAGTGCATACAGATGCAATATATTATTCATAGAAATAATGTCTACATATTCTTACAAACCGTGTTTCTTTTCCGGATGTCAACAGCCTCTGCAACATAGCTTGCGAGTGAAACTAGAACTTCACCATTATCAGAGGATAACAAGCTCTGTTCGGTTTACCTTATCTCGGCGGCCACACGTTAAGTTGGTTCTTGGCCCTAATATCTTGATAAGCTTTGCACTGAAATAGGAAATGGTCTTCATCTGAGAGAGAGCGAGAGAGAGAACTCAGAATTCTGAGACAGACAGGCAGACAGAGACAGACAGAGACAGAGACAGACAGACAGACAGTTAATTGCAAATGTGGAGGCCGAAAGTCAACCAGCACCGCCATTATATGAACAGGTATAGCCAGTACCCAGACAGTGTGTGCGACGTTGGAGTGAATGTTTGACAGTTGCATTGTATAGCCAATCGTTGTCGTCTTCTTGGATTTTCAAAAGGAGTGTCCCCCAAGAGTCGGTTGGCTGTGTGTTTGGAGCGGGGAAGGGGTGGGATAGGGGGTGGTGGTGTAGTGGCGTGCATGCGTGCGTGTGTGTGTGTGTGCGTGTGTGTGTACGCTCCGCCTTTT
The DNA here is from genome assembly GCA_011634625.1 of Babylonia areolata. Taxonomy (NCBI): domain Eukaryota; kingdom Metazoa; phylum Mollusca; class Gastropoda; order Neogastropoda; family Buccinidae; genus Babylonia; species Babylonia areolata. The sequence goes on along the minus strand of JAAQRG010329881.1, from coordinate 6,349 downwards.
TCGACCACAGTTGTACCGGACATAGCTTATACCGTCACAGTAAAAAAATTAAAAAAAATTTTAATCCCGACTGAAGGCCTTCTTTGACATAACTAAAAACTCATCGGATATAAACCATACATCGCTCATATCGAACATGTTTTTCCCGTCCACAGGAGCATCTAACTCCGGAAATGCCGGACATCGTGTATACCATCACAGATCCCTTCCGCAGGCTAGGATTCTTCTCTCCGGATATTGCGTCATGTCAGTCATCACAGATGGCGCCTTGTCCAATTCTATGAGTACAGGTCTATGAGGGCACCTCTCGCTGCAGCAGCGCGGAACTGGTGTAGATTTCTCTCAAATGACGTGTTGTGTCGCCACCATCACTGCACTGAACACACACACCAGTGTGCTGGTCAGTCAAGTCACAAACTGGGAGTGATGGCCTGGAGGTAACGCGTCCGCCTCGGTAGCCAGAGAATCTGAGCGCGCTGGTTCGAAATCACGGCTCAGCCGCCGATATTTTCTCCCCCTCCACTGGACTTTGAGTGGTGGTCTGGACGCTAGTCATTTGGATGAGACGATAAACCGAGGTCCCGTGTGCAGCATGCACTTAGCGCATGTAAAAGAACCCGTTGTTCCTGGCAAAATTATATAGAAAAATCCACCTTAGTAGGAAAAACAAAAACACTGCACGCAGGAAAACTTTTTTTTTTTAAATGGGTGGCACTATAGTGTAGCGACGCGCTCTACCTGGGGAGGGCAGCCCGAATTTCACACAGAGAAATATGCTGTGATAAAAAGAAATCCAAATACAACTGAATACAAATGTTAAACTGACTGTTTAAACTGGTATGGAAGCCGTGTGTGCCACGCAGTTCCTTCGAAAGACAGCGGCAGAAGCAACTGCCGTCACTGCTGTTGATAAGTGATGCGATATATCAGAATTATGATATGTACTCCAGGGAACGGGACGAGGCGCCATCAGCGATGTCTGACATGACGCTGTATCCGGAAAGACGATTTCTTGCCTGGATCTGTGACGGTACAAACGATGTCCGGTACATTCGGAGTTTGGTGCTTCTGGAGACACGAAAAACATGGCCGGTTTTAGCGATGTCCGGTATATCCGATGAGTTTTTAGTCATGTCAAAGAAGGCCTTCGGCTGGGATATTTTTCACAGTATGACGGTATACGCGATGTCTGGTACAACTGGTGGTCGGTATAGGCAGAGCGTGCTGTATATATATATACACATGGGGGTGGGGTATAGTGTGTGTGTGTGTGTGTGTGTGTGTGTGTGTGTGTGTGATTCTCCTATCAGACTGATGTTTGTTGACAACAGTTTGAAAATTACAAGACTGAAAATCAAATACTAAAACTTACTATAACAGTAACGAATATGCATGCACACAAACATACAGGAAATTGTGCACACGTACACACCGGTTATTCTTGCACAAGCATGCTCTCTGTCTCCCTCTCCCCCTCTCCCCCTCTCTCTGTCTCTCTCATCTTTCTTTCACTGTATTATCACACACACACACACACACACACACACACACACACACACACACACACGCACACATACACTATTTCACCAGATATCAACCCACCTGTAATTTTCCTTGCTTCACCCACCCCAGCACTCAGCAAAGTGTACCATACATGTAATTATCTGGTAAAGTGATATATCAGGTTCTTCTTTCTCATCTTCACAGAAAAAAAATCACTGAAAAAGGTATGTGTACATGTATAAATGTGAGTGTGTGTGTGTGTGTGTGTGTGTGTGTGTGTGTGTGTGTGTGTGTGTGTGTGTGTGTGTGTGTGTGTGTGTGTGTGTGTGTGACTGAAGCCTGACTTAATGACACAGGAAACATGCGATGAGCACCTCGGCCGGCTCCACCAAGGCAGGCAGCCTGCAGTGCAAATGACACCATGTTTGTAAAGTGCTAAGAGTTTGGTCCCTGACTGAAGACAGGCATTATGGTAGTATCCATAGCAACCAATCAATACAGCTGACAACGAGATCAATCAATCAGGTTCTGCTTGCAGATCTTCACAGGATAGCCATCAGGGAGGAAGAAAGAGGAAGGGGAGGATGAACATTGTGACTGATAATAGTAATATGAGGCACATGCCACCACACAAACATTGTGACTGATAATAGTAATATGAGGCACATGCAACCACACAAACATTGTGACTAATAATAGTAATATGAGGCACATGCAACCACACAAACATTGTGACTAATAACAGTAATATGAGGCACATGCAACCACACAAACATTGTGACTAATAACAGTAATATGAGGCACATGCAACCACACAAACATTGTAACAGTAATATGAGGCACATTCCACCACACAAACATTGTGAATAATAACAGTAATATGAGGCACATGCAACCACACAAACATTGTAACAGTAATATGAGGCACATGCAACCACACAAACATTGTGACTAATAACAGTAATATGAGGCACATGCAGCCACACAAACATTGTGACTAATAACAGTAATATGAGGAACATGCCACCACACAAACATTGTGACTAATAACAGTAATATGAGGCACATGCAACCACACAAACATTGTGACTAATAACAGTAATATGAGGCACATGCAACCACACAAACATTGTGACTAATAACAGTAATATGAAGCACATGCAACCACACAAACATTGTGACTAATAACAGTAATATGAGGCACATGCAACCACACAAACATTGTGACTAATAACAGTAATATGAGGCACATGCAACCACACAAACATTGTGACTGACAATAGTAATATGAGGCACATGCAACCACACAAACATTGTGACTAATAATAGTAATATGAGGCACATGCAACCACACAAACATTGTGACTAATAACAGTAATATGAGGCACATGCAACCACACAAACATTGTGACTAATAACAGTAATATGAGGCACATGCAACCACACAAACATTGTAACAGTAATATGAGGCACATGCAGCCACACAAACATTGTGACTAATAACAGTAATATGAGGCACATGCAACCACACAAACATTGTGACTAATAACAGTAATATGAGGCACATGCAACCACACAAACATTGTGACTAATAATAGTAATATGAGGCACATGCCACCACACAAACATTGTGACTGATAATAGTAATATGAGGCACATGCAACCACACAAACATTGTGACTAATAACAGTAATATGAGGCACATGCAACCACACAAACATTGTGAATAATAACAGTAATATGAGGCACATGCAACCACACAAACATTGTAACAGTAATATGAGGAACATGCCACCACACAAACATTGTGACTAATAACAGTAATATGAGGCACATGCAACCACACAAACATCAGTAATAATAATGCACATATGCACATGCATCCACACAAACATTGTGACTAATAACAGTAATATGAGGCACATGCAACCACACAAACATTGTGACTAATAACAGTAATATGAGGCACATGCAACCACACAAACATTGTGACTGATAATAGTAATATGAGGCACATGCAACCACACAAACATTGTGACTAATAATAGTAATATGAGGCACATGCAACCACACAAACATTGTGACTAATAACAGTAATATGAGGCACATGCAACCACACAAACATTGTGACTAATAATAGTAATATGAGGCACATGCAACCACACAAACATTGTGACTAATAACAGTAATATGAGGCACATGCAACCACACAAACATTGTGACTAATAACAGTAATATGAGGCACATGCAACCACACAAACATTGTGACTAATAACAGTAATATGAGGCACATGCAACCACACAAACATTGTGACTGATAATAGTAATATGAGGCACATGCAACCACACAAACATTGTGACTGATAACAGTAATATGAGGCACATGCCACCACACAAACATTGTGACTGATAATAGTAATATGAGGCACATGCCACCACACAAACATTGTGACTAATAACAGTAATATGAGGCACATGCAACCACACAAACACACAATGTGACACACCCACTTAACTGCACACACCTACACACACACAATTGCACAAGAAAAAATACACAAACACACACAAAAGTCAAACACGCATACATGCACACAAGCACACACTAATATCACTCAAAGTGAAAAGACGTTTAATTAAAGAAAGAAAAAACAACCACACACACACACACACACACACACACACACAATCACACACACACACACACACACACACACACACACACACACACACACACAGAGCAACAGAAAGTGACAGAAGACTTCACACCAGACACACAAAGGAAAGGGAGACTGTGATGACCATCAAAAAGCAATTTGATGAAAAACTGGAAAGAAAGTAGTAACTAAATATAAAAAATCAACTGTATTATTCAGTCAAATTGCATTGTATTGGAATTATCACTTTTTTGTTACAACAGATTTTTCTGAGTGAGATTCCAGCTGCCTTCCCTGGGGAAAATACATGGCTATAGTGCAGTGCTGTTAACATTAAAGATAAGAGGATGGGAAGAAAGAAATGATAAGGACACTCAGGGAACCTTGGAGATCATCAGTGGCAAGAAAGAGGTCACTGTGCACTGTAAACATGTACATCACTGCATGTGTAGTGTGACATCTGTTGTTTGCTGGTCAATAAATCACACACACACGCACGCACGCACACACACACACACGCATTTCCTCACACACACACATACACACACACACATACACAATTACACATACACATGCACACATGCACACACAGAGGGAGAACCTCCTCCTCCCCCCCCCCCTCCCACACACACATACACAGTCACCCCCACCCACCCTTCCACACACACACATACACACACACACATACGCTAACTCTAACACACACACACACACACACACAGAAACAACCAGGGCAACAGTCCTATCTCAGACTGATTATGAACCACAAAATCTGTGTTGCTGGAAAGTCTCTTATTTCCTGCCATCTGTTGTTTCTGAAACACCTGTGCATGTCTGGCTCTGTGTGTGTGTGTGCACATGTCCAGCACTAATTACACAAATGTTAAAATATAAATAAAATAAAACTAGTTTAAAGATAATTGAGACAGACTAATTTAGTTGCTTAATGATTATCATTGGAAGCAATTGATAGATCTTGTCTTAGAAGAGTCTGACAGACAGACAGACAGACAAACAGACAGACAGACACAGAGAATGAGAATGACTGAGAGAAGGAGGAAAAGGGGGAGAATTTTCTCAATTCTGGAAGTTCTCTGGCTCTTCAACCTCACCCCGACCCCAACCCCCAACCCACTGTCCCTCTGACACACACACACACATGACAGAAGCATACACACATACACACATAATTTAGATATACACCAGTACAGGAATTCAGTCTAATATCATCATCTCACTCTCAGATGAACAGACCATAAATGAATAAACAAACTGGTACAGAATCTGGACACACAATATCACACACACACACACACACACACACACACACACACACACACACACACACACACACATACACACACACACAAAGTGATCAATACTCATATAAATACAGAGAGGCTTGGGGTGGGGGCATTGATTTACCCATGTATACATTATCTTCATTTACATACCACAGAACTGTGACTGAGAGAGGGAGACAGACAGACAGACAGAGAATGAGAGAGAGAGAGAAGCAGAGAAATACTGGACAGACAGAAAGAAAACACACACACACACACACACACACACACACACACACACACACACACACAGAGTGACCAATACTCATGTAATGGGGCATACAGACAGAGAGGCATGGGGTGGGGGCAATGAATTATGAATGTATGCTTGTATACATTATCTTCATTTACATACCATAGTTCTGGGACTGGGAGACAGACAGACAGACAGACAGACAGAGAATGAGAGAGAATGAGAGAAAGAGGGGGGTAATGAGAAGCAGAGTAATACTGGACAGACAGCCAGAAACACACACACATTTTGTGGATTGTTGCCTTGTACATGGATTACCACAGGATTACAGACAAGACAACAGAGAGAGAGAGAGAGGCAAAGAAGAACACACACACACACACACACACACACACACACACACACACACACACACACACACACACACACATGCGCAGAGAGAGAGAGGCAGAAGCACCACACACACACACACACACACACACACACACACACATGCGCGGAGAGAGAGAGGCAAAGAAGAACACACACACACACACACACACACAAACACACACACACATGCACATGCACACATAAACACACACACACATGCACACACACACACACACACACACACACACACACACACACACACACACACACACACGAGTCAG
>JAAQRG010329877.1:0-5000 GCA_011634625.1 Babylonia areolata | reverse complement strand
TGACAAAAGTTCTGTATGATCCCCCCACCCCTCCTCCCATCGTCCACCCACATAAACTATCACAAACTTCTATCATAGACAGCTCAGCTAGCGTACCCCAGAAGGAACTGACATCTATAACCGTCCCACGTTAATTCAATAAAGTCTCACAGAGACACAGCCACACGTACGGAAAAGAAGGGGGAAGTTTTGGATATCGTATATAATTTATCTTTTAACTGTATGACCAGAACAAAGCTTCTGCCAAAATGATAATGATACTCAGGAGGGTTGTTCACAAGGAAAACCTATTGAGTTCCAGATTTCAACAGTTCGCAACATCACACACACACACACACACACACACACACACACACACACAGAGGCCCACACCTCCCCCTCTCCTTCTCCCTCACCCACCACCCCCAACCCCCTTCCACTATGTGATATCACTTTGAGTGGAAAGACGTACAACGAATACTGCACACACACACACACACACACACACACACAGTCCTATTTTTAGCACTGAGCTGTCGGCAAGATACCAACACACGCAGAACCAAGTGGTACTCACAATACCCACACAGGAAGCATATAGCAGTGCAAAGAAACCCACACTCGTAGCAAACAGCGGTGCTCAAGATACCCACCCACGCAGCATATAGCTGTGCTCAAGACACCTACACTCGCAGCACATAGCGGTGCACATGATACCCACGCTCGCAGCACGCAGCTGTGCAGAGATATTAACACTCGCAGCACATAGCGGTGCACATGATGCCCTCACTCGCAGCATACAGCTATGCTCAGATTGATACCCACACTCGCAGCACGTAGAGGTGGTAAAAGTACCAACGCACGCAGGAGACAGCACTGCAAGCAAGACTCCTATAATTATCGTTGTACTGTGTGCTGCGTGTGTGGGTATCTTGATTGCCGCTTGTGCAGTGCGTTTGTGCAGAGTATGAGTAGTGTTCAGTGAGTGAGTAGATATCTTGCTTGCATTGCTGTGTGTATTTTGCAGTGAAGAAAGCCAGTCATGTCCATTCTCGTTCCTTGCCAGCTGGGCTGGCGCGCGCGTGTGTGTGTGTGTGTGTGTGTGTGTGTGTGTGTGTGTGTGTGTTTCTCTCTCTCTCTCTCTCTCTCTATATATATATATATATATATATATATATGCCTGTGTGCCTGTCTGTTTCTTTAATTCTTTCCTTTGTTACAAGTTTGACAGCTGTTAAGATACACTTTTCTAACCTTCCGTGTAAAAAAGTTGTATTGTCACATGAATTATTACCGTCGTATTTCATACCTGTGTGTGTGTGTGTGTGTGTGTGTGTGTGTGAGAGAGAGAGAGAGAGAGAGAGAGAGAGAGAGAGCGTGCGTGCATGCATGTGTGTGTGTGTTTGTGCGCGCGTGCGTGCGTGCGTGAGTAGTCTGCTGTGCAGGTATTTGATTGTTTTTTCTTGCTCCTGATTGTATTTCTCTTACTCTTTTTGTCACAACAGATTTCTCTGTGTGTGAAATTCGGGCTGCTCTCCCCAGGGAGAGTGCGTCGCTACACTGAGAGTGCCACCCATTAAAAAAAAAAATTCCTGCGCAGGGAAAACCTTTTGAGTGTGTGTGTTTGTGTGGGGTGGGGTGTGGGGGAGGGGAGAGGGTAAGGGGTGGGGGTACCGATCACATGCAGCATATAGCGATAGACATTGCGTCTCCTTAAGTATCCCATGCAGCATAAAGCGGTGCGCATTCTTTCACTCATCGCAGTTGATATTCCATTGACATTTTGTCTATGGATTTTGAGATGATGAGTCAAATGATATACGATTTCCCTCCCTTGATGTGATATTTTAGGCCTTTTGAGCCGTCAACAAGACCAGACGGGACATGATCAGAAACACCAGGATCAGAGAAATGGTGGGAACAACACCCCTCCACCATATTGATGGTTTGATATTTTAGGCCTTTTGAGTCAACAGACAAAATGATAGTGTGAACAAACTATTTTTAAAAAAAGCAAATCGAATCCCTATCACTTGGAAGAATCATCATGAACAATCAAGAGGCGATTTGGGGAAAAAATACGTTAAATTCACATTTTGATAAAGCCTTTCTTTTAATCATTCATTTTTCGTCTTGTACTTTGAAATATAGATAGTTTATAATCTGTTGAGTCCAAGAAGAATGAAGATGCTGTCTGACTTATTTGCATTCGCGCTGGATGTTTTCAGTATGAGGTGAAACCCCTTTGCACGTGCTGTTCGCCCTGGCACTGACACTGACACTAATCGGGATCTACACCCTCCGGCATACCTGCAAGAACAGAACTGAAAACAAAAAAGAAATAAATAAAATAATATAAGAAATAAAATGAAATAAAATAAGATAGAATAAAAAATAAAATAGAATAGAATGAAGTAAAATAAGATAAAATTAAATAAAATAAAAACTCCACCCACACCCACACCCACCGTTTTGCTATCCGTACATCTTAGCCACGCTGACATGGCGTAACCTATCAACGACGGATGACGATGGCGTGCACGCACAGCTGTGTGCTGCGTTTAACTCAGTGTCACGCTTTATCGTCAGGGGGCTAGGGGGTGGGGGTGGGGTTTGCAGCTCTGCTCGGCAGCGGACTGGATTGTCTTGAGGCTGCTGGATGTTGCCTTGCATTACGTGGAGTGTCTCCGGCAGCCTACAGCCTGCAGCAGATGCCTCACGACGGATGACGATGGCGTGCACGCACAGCTGTGTGCTGCGTTTAACTCAGTGTCACGCTTTATCGTCAGGGGGCTAGGGGGTGGGGGTGGGGTTTGCAGCTCTGCTCGGCAGCGGACTGGATTGTCTTGAGGCTGCTGGATGTTGCCTTGCATTACGTGTAGTGTCTCCGGCAGCCTACAGCCTGCAGCAGATGCCTCAGATGAGGTCATGGGAGGGGAGGGAGGTCAGAGATAAGATGACGAACGGATCCAGCGCAACAAGTGATATGCTGCGGTCTGAAACGGTTAACCGTGCACACTTGCTTTTTGTGCACACTGCAAACTATCGGTTTGCTGGTAACCGTGACCTCTTGTTAGTTGCGTGTGTGTGTGTGTGTGTGTGTGTGTGTGTGTGTGTGTGTGTGTGTACAGAAATATGTGGGCATGTGCTCTGTGTGTGTATGTGTGTGTACAGAAATATGTGGGCATGTGCTTTGTGTGTGTGTGTGTGTGTGTGTGTGTGTGTGTGTGTGCAGAAATATGTGGGCTTGTGCTCAGGTGTGTAATTTGGTGGCGGCAGTGATGGTGATGGTGGGTTCCTTGTTTTGGGAATGTCTTGTGTGTGTGTGTGTGTGTGTGTGTGTGTGCGTGTGCGTGTGTGTCTGTGTGTGTTGTTGTTGTGGTTTTATGTCTGTGTCTGTCTTATTTTTGTCTGTGTTTCTCTCTTTCCATGTCGTTGTCATTATCATTTTGACTCTCAATCTCTCACTGTTTTTCTGTCTCTGTCTGACTTTGTGTTTCTGCCTTCATCTGTAGCTGTCTGTCTGCCTGTCTGTTTCTGTATATTATGTACGTATATATGTATGTATTTATGCTCTCTCTCTCTCTCACTCTCTGTTTGTGCTTCTAATTGTGTGCGCATGTGTGTGACTGTCTGTTTGCTTGCGTGCCCGTATAATTATTGAAGTGCGTGTCTGTGCGTGTGCGAGTGTGTGTGTGTGTGTGTGTGTGTGTGTGTGTGTGTGCGTGCGTGCGTGCGTGAGTGTGTGCTTGTGTGTGTGCGTGTGTGTGAGTGCGTGCTTGTGTGTGTGTGTGTGTGTGTGTTCCCTCTGTCTGGCTTTATCTCTGTGGTCCCATCCGCTCGCGCCATGCATTTGATCTCCGACTTCCTGGCCTGTTTTAGCGAAACATCTCTCTGTGTTTTCTAAGGTATGGCTGCACATGTGCGTCAGTGCACATGAAAGAGCCGACTGACAACGATATCGCGTGTGAAGACGACAGCTTCATGTCCCCCGCTCTCACCCACCCCACCCCCAGAGCCCCCCCACCACAAAAACAAGGAAAATCTTTTGTATTCCTCTTCATTTACTTCCCCATTTCCATCCGTCACCCTCACCCTACACGTCTCCCCCCCCCCTCCACACACACACACAAACACACACAGGAGAGAAGAGATATTGAGTTGATGGATGGATAGATGGATTGGCAGATAGGTAGATTGATAGGAAGATGGGTAGTTGAGTTGGGAGAGAGATGGGGGGTAATGGTGAAGGGGTGGGGGCAGGGGTAATGGAATAATGGACAGGCTGAAGGATGAATGGATGTATGGAAGAACAGAACGGGTGGATGGGTAGGAAGTTGGGTGGTTGAGTTGTGAAAGAGATGAGATGGGGGAGAGGGGAGTTAACGGTGAAGAAGTGGGGGCGAGGTAATGGAACACTAGACAGACTGAAAAGGACGAATTGGTGTATGGAAGGACAAGACGGATGGATGGAAGGATAGATGGACGGGTGGATGAACTGATGGGTGGGTGGGCTGATGAATGAATGGTTTGGCTGGAGGATCAATGGGTGGACGGATGGGTGAATAGACTGATGGAAAAACGAACGTATAGATGGTGGGATGCACGCACAGAGGGATGGATAGATGATCGGATGGATGGATGGACTGAAGGGTGAATGGGTGGGTGGAGACACAGACGGGTGGACTGGGTGGGTTTTTTTATTTTTATTTTTTAAATCAGGAGCTGGGGGAACAATGCCGCCGGAATGGTATGGTGGTGTGGGCCACGGTGTGAGGTTTGTGCAGTGACGGAGAGTGCAGCCGTTTCCTGTCTGCATGCATAGCGGTTCCAGTTTATCTTCCCCCTTCACCACTAATTTAGATTTCAGTCAGTCGAAGGGGTGTGTGGCAATAGAAGTAGAGGGACGGAGGGTGTGTGTGTGTGGGGGGGGGGGGAGCTCTGAAAGTGAACGTTTGAGTTTTGAGTTGTAGACGCACAGCTGAGAACTGACGTGTTAGTTGTTGTTTTTTTTATAATGA
>JAAQRG010329874.1:0-10533 GCA_011634625.1 Babylonia areolata | reverse complement strand
AGAGAAGAAAGAAAGAAAGAAAGAAAAAAAAACAAACAAACAAAAAAACCCCCAGAGAGATAAGAGGAGAAAAAGAGAAAGCAACAGACTGTTACAATACAAGGCATGACAAGAAGAGCGAGCGAGAACCTCCCCACCCCGCCCCCCCGGGCCAGCCCCCACCCAACACCACCCAGATCCGTGTCCACAACACAAACAAGGGAGAGAAGATGGCCCATGCTGATACAACACGAAACCTCCACACAGCTCTCTCTCTCTCTCTCTCTCTCTCTCTCTCTCTCTCTCTCTCTCTCTCTCTCATACACACACACACACACACACACACACAATGATCCCAACCTTCACCCACAGGCAGGGAGGGATCAGTTCATAGACCCCATGCCCGTGTCGGAGGAGATCATTAAACCACATAAAGAGAAGGAACAGGGAGAGGGCTGAGGTATGGAAGAGAAAAAGATGTAAAAAAAAGAAAAGAAAAAAAAGAAAGATAAAAAAAACACACATCCAAAAACAAAAAAACAATAGAAAGAAATGAAAAAAAAGAAAAGAAAGAAAGACAAGAGAAAAGAATGAAAGACAGAAAGAAGAGACAGAGACAGAGAGACAGACAGACAGACAGAGACAGACAGAGAGAGAGAGAGACAGAGACAGACACAGACAGACAGAGACAGAGAGACAGAGAGAGACAGAGAGATAGACAGAGACAGAGAGACAGAGAGAGAGACAGAGACAGAAAGACAGAGACAGAGAGAGAGAGACAGAGAGAGAGAGACAGAGACACAGAGAGAGAGAGGAGAATATGCATATGTGCGAAAAAACCCGAAAGACAGTACGAAGGCGTGGGATACAGAAAGAAAACAGAAGAGACAAAAAAGAGAACATGCATGTGTAGTCAAAAACCCGGAAGACAGTAAAACAAAGAAAGGGTGGAAACACATAAAAAACACACAACTAAACCGAATGAGAGAGAGAGAGAGAGAGAGAGAGAGAGAGAGAGAGAGAGAGAGAGAGAGAAAGAGCATACTTCTGTGGGCAAAAAGAAAGAAAGGAATGAATGAAAGACAGAAAGAAACAAAACGAAAAGAAAAGAAACAAAGGAGACACACACATACACGCACAAAGAGAGAGAGAGAGAGAGAGAGAGAGAGAGAGAGAGAGAGAGAGAGGGGGAGAAAACCGAAAGATAGTAAGATAAACGAAGGAAAGATATAAAACAAAATAAACAAACAAATAAAAAACAGAGATAAAAAAGAGGGTGACGAAGAGAGAAGAGAAGAGAGAGAGAGAGAGAGAGAGAGAGAGAGAGAGAGAGAGAGACAGACAGACAGACAGACAGACAGACAGACAGAGACAGAGACGTAGAGAAACATGCTTTTGTGGGCAACAAGCTTCTCCATAAATACAACACACGGTCCTGTATCATTTGGATCTATATACGTCTGCTTCCCCCTTCCCCCCCCCTCCCACCCACCTCCACCCCTTACTCCAGCATTCCTATATCCCCCCCTCCGCCCCCTAACCCTCCCCCTGCCCCCGCCCTCCTTCCTCTGCCTCCTCTCCGTACAGTCTATGTTTGTTCTTTAAAAAGCGTAGTACCTCCGAATTGGTCGTGGTAAGCCGTGCGGGTATTCAGACTCTTTGTTCTGATTCTGTGATCCGACTCCCCTCCCCTTCCCAGCGAACATCCTCACGCACACTTTATTTTTGTCATGACCGTGTAGTGGTGGTGGGTGGTGGAGATGGTGGTGATGGTGATGGTGATGATGCCGATCTTGACTTCGAAGAGGGGTTTATACTTCAACACACTTGTCCTCAAGGGTATAAAAAGAATGACATCAAACACATACAGACACACTCACATGCACACACACACACGCGCGCGCGCACGCACACTCACGCACACGCATACGCGCGTACACTTACGCACACAGTCTCTCTCTCTCTCTCTCTCTCTCTCTCTCTCTGTGTGTGTTCAAATAAAGATATGCATCGTCTCATTTGTTTACTTACCGTTGGAAGAACACAAAGCGTAAGAAACAACAACATCAACATCAACACTAAAGCGATCGACATAACTAGCATATAGCTGTACAGTTCTTTTCTGCTCGCCCATCATGTCAGTGGCATCAACCGCACGTCGCACGTCAGTTCCCTATAGACAGTCACACACGGTTCTTTTCAGACAGTTCTTCTTGCAGGCAGTCCTGGCGCCGGCAGTCCTCAGGGAACAACTATGATAGGCCGCCCTGAGACCACCGAGCAAAGAAGACCCTTCAGGATGCTCTGTCACTGGGGTGGTGCTCAGTGATGAGTGATACAGTATTCACATGACGTTAACCTACGAAGCCCATTATCCCCCCCCTCCCCCCGCCCCTCTCCCCATCTCCCATGATCCGCCATGCTCCCATTCTCCCCACTATACAATGGTCGCTTTAATCGCGGCGGAATCAGACCTATACTACACAATGGAGGAGATACCGCCATCAGCGCCACCTTGACAATTCATATGGATCTGCCAACACTGAAAACGATCCACTGACTTGTGAAGATAATTCTTCATCTCGGTAAAACGAGCTCTCTCTATTACACAGGCGTGGAAGCTGTTATCCGCTGGAACTTTCTCAACCCGCGAAATATGACTTGGCTTCTGCTTTGTGTAGATAATTCTTCATCTCAGTGACGCGATCTCTCACCACAGCCATGGGGAAGCTGTTATCAACTTTAACTTTCTCAGCCTGCAAAATATGATCGGGTGGGGAGGTACTTGATTAAGGTTACACCGGCTTCTGCTTTGTGGAAATAATCCTTCATCTCAGTGAAATGAGCTCTCACTATTAAACAGCCATGGAAGCCTTTATCAACTTAAACTTTCTCAGCCTGCAAACTATGACCTGGTGGGGAGGTACTTGATTTGGGTTACACCGACTTCTGTTTTGTGTAGATATTTTTTTCATGATCTCAGTGAAACGAGCTCTTACCACAGCCGGCCATGAAAGCTGTCATCAACTTAAACTTTCTTAACCTGCCAAATATGACCGGGCGGAGAGGTACTTGATTTGGGTTACACCGGCTTCTGCTTTGTGCAAAGAATCAATTCTTCATCTCAATGACACGGGCTCTCACCACAACCGTGGAGAAAAGTTACCAACTTTAACTTTCTCAACCTGGAAAATATGACCGGGCCGGCAGGGACTGGGGTACTTGATTCGGGTTACACCGGCTTCGTTTTTCACTGAGAGCAGGAATGAAGGAGTGAGGGACATACACGCAGACACAGTCCCGGCTCTGTCCAGGCCCGCGACCACCACTATCAGCATCAGCATCTAGAGAACTGTCTGAACACTACATCGTTTCTACTTTCTGGCGGTAACATTTTGTCCACTGATGACAGATTGCAAACAGATTTTTTTTTTCTTTTCTTTAATAGGTCGGGGTGGAAGATCTCAGTCGTCTGTCTGTCTGAATCAGTGTGTGCGTGTGCCTGTTTGTCCTTTGAGAAAGAAAGACCGAAAGAAAAGAAAGGAAAACACACCTGCAGGACGAGCGGACGAATAAACGACGATCAACTGAAAGAAAGAAAGAAAAGAAAGAATGGGGACTGAGAAAGCAGGCAAGGAAAGAAAGAAAGAAAAAGAAAAAAAGGAAAGAAAGGAGAGGAAAGAAATGCGGACAGAAAGAAAGAAAAGCATGAAAGACAGAAGAAAGAAAGAAAGAGGGAATGAAAGAAAGAAAAAAAATGTTCCGGTTTAGAAGGTACGTATTTGCGCATTTGACATCAGTATACATCTCTTCCTGCACCTCTCTCTCTCTCTCTCTCTCTCTCTCTCTCCAATGTTTGTTGATTTGCTTTTTTAAGCCTCCTTAAACCATGACACAACTGAAAACCTCATTACAGAAGATAAGGAAACCTCGAGTCAAAAAGCGGATACACCTTTCAACAATCAACAAAACTAAACCTAGCCACGCTTCACGCAAATAATTACATAAGGGGCGGGGTGGATGTGTGTGTGTGTGTGCGGTGAAAGGGTGCGCTCTGCATGCAGACAGCACAGCATCGTGTATGAACGTCTGCTTGTTCATTACATACCACCTCCCACCCCAACGCGCTCTTACCGCCTCCTCTCCTCCGTCCATCTTCCGTCACCGCTCCTCCCCTCCTCCCACCATCATTACATTCTGCCATACCCCTCTAACCTAAACACCATCATCTCAGTCCTAAACAGACGCACCATTTTTTTGTATACCCTTCCCCCAAAAACACTCCCCTGTGCCGTACCCGATATGAGAATGATACACACGCTGATGTGAAATCAGGAAACAAGCCCGTTTTGTCAGTAGATCAGGTTTAAAAAAAAAAAATCAGTTAATGAATAACTAAAAAGCTGTTTCTATTGAAATGCTGCCTATATAAAACATGACAAGATAACCAATTCACAAGTTAGAGTAGAAATGCGGTGAGCGGAAGAGAGATTGGTTGGGGAGGTGGTGGGGTATAGGTGGGGGTGGTGGAAGGTTGAGGAGTAGCGATGGGAGTGATCGTTTGAGGGGAGGAAGAAAACGTGCCAGTACATAGACAGACAGACAGCGCTTAAAGAAGAAATTAATGATGATGGCCATGATGATAATGAAGAAGAAGAAGAAGAAGAAGAAGAAGAAGAAGAAGAACAACAACAACAACAACAACAACAACAACATCGACAACAACAACAACAACAAATGATGATAGTGAAGAAGAAGAAGGGGAGGAGGAAGAAGAAGAAGAGAAGAGGAAGGGGAGGAGGAGGTGGAGGAAGAAGAAGAAGGGGAGGAAGAGAAGGAGGAGGTGGAGGAAGAAGAAGAAGAGAAGAAGAAGAGGAGGAGGAGGAGGAGGTGGAGGAAGAAGAAGAAGAGGAGGAGGAGAAGGAGGAGGTGGAGGAAGAAGAAGAAGAGAAGAAGAAGGGGAGGAGGAGAAGGAGGAGGTGGAGGAAGAAGAAGAAGAGAAGAAGAAGGGGAGGAGGAGGAGGAGGTGGAGGAAGAAGAAGAAGAGAAGAAGAAAGGGAGGAGGAGGTAGAGGAGGAGGAAGAAGAAGAAGAGAAGAAGAGGAGGTGGAGGAGGAGGAAGAAGAAGAAGAGAAGAAGAAAGGGAAGAGGAGGAGGAGGAAGAAGAAGAAGAGAAGAAGAAAGGGAAGAGGAGGAGGAGGAAGAAGAAGAAGAGAAGAGGAAGGGGAGGAGGAGGAGGTGGAGGAAGAAGAAGAAGAAGAAGGGGAGGAGGAGATGGAGGTGGAGGAAGAAGAAGAAGAGAAGAAGAAGGGGAGGAGGAGGAGGAGGAGGAAGAAGAAGAAGAGAAGAAGAAGGGGAGGAGGAGGAGGAAGAAGAAGAAGAGAAGAGGAAGGGGAGGAGGAGGAGGAGGTGGAAGAAGATTAAGAAGAGAAGAAGAAGGGGAGGAGGAGGAGGAAGAAGAAGAAGAAGAGAAGAAGGGGAGGAGGAGGAGGTGGAGGAAGAAGAGAAGAAGAAGGGGAAGAGGAGGAGGTGGAGGAAGAAGAAGAGCGAGGAGATGAGACTGAGAAGGCGGTCACAGTGGAAGAGGGGGAGGAGGAGGAAGAGGAAAAATAAAGTTAACATGTGATTCATTAAAAAAAAATAAAATAAAATAAAAGGCTTAATCACACACACGCCCACACAATAAATCTACCATGTTAATCAGATGGCCATAAAAAAGGGGGCGTGAGGAGGTGGGGGAGGGGGAGGGGGGCGGGGGGAGGGGGAACGAATCATCTGATAAAGATAAACCAACACTAAACACAAGCTCGTTCTGTCCGCACACCCTCACCACCACCACCACCACCGGCACCGCCTCCACTATTGCCGCCGCCACCATCCACACCCCCACACACTCACCCACGTCCGACACCTCACATCTCACATCATAAACGTCTTCCTTCTTTATCAAGTGACCTCACCTTGCCGGAATCACCATCAGGTCAGTCTCCACTGCACCCCGCGTACTTCAATGGAGACACTAGTGCTGCTCTTGCTTCGTTCCCACACCACACCCTACGTTCGTTCAGTCTGCCACTCGTCAGTATCACACAAGTCGTCTGCTTCTCCGTTGATGATCTCGGAGAATTATCTCCCTTCGAAAAGGCTTGGCTCAAGTTCAGTTGTGCGTGTTTTTTGATCAAGTTGTGCTGGGCGCACTGATATAACTTAAAAAGTTGACTGATGGCAGGAGACAGGCGCAATAGCCGAGTGGTTAAAGCGTTGGACTGTCAATCTGAGGGTCCCGGGTTCGAATCACGGTGACGGCGTCTGGTGGGTGAAGGGTGGAGATTTTTCAGATCTCCCAGGTCAACATATGTGCAGACCTGCTAGTGCCTGAACCCCCTTCGTGTGTATATGCAAGCAGAAGATCAAATACGGACGTTAAAGATCCTGTAATCCATGTCAGCGCTCGGTGGGTTATGGGAACCCAGCATGCACACCCCCGAAAACGGAGTATGGCTGCCTACATGGCGGGGTAAAAAAACGGTCATACACGTAAAAGCCCACTCGTGTGCATACGAGTGAACGTGGGAGTTGCAGCCCACGAACGCAGAAGAAGAAGAAGAAGAAGAAGAAGACTGATGGGAGGGAAACTTTAATGAAATGTCCAACGATAACGTTCGCTGAAACTGACTTGAAGGAAAACCGAGGGAGACGCATTTTCTTACTGGTGGACGGAAGTGGACAAGACATCGCAGTGTTGTCAGTGGTTGCCGGTGATGACAACACGACACACGTTTATTAACAGCAATGGAATATCTCCTTTTTTATACATTTTTTGCCAGAAATAGTTAATTATCTATATATTTCAAGGTGTAAAATACTGAAGTGAACAGTGTCACGCATAATCCCTCCGGAAAAAAGAAGAAGAAGAAGGAAAAACAAAAACAACTTGAAACAAAAAGAACGACGATGAGGAGGAGGAAGAGTTGACGAGGAGGAAGAGGAAGAGGAACAGAAGGAGGAGGAGGAGGAAGAAGAAAAAAAAGTCAACATCTAATTCATTCAGACGAATGATGTGTAATCACACTTACGCCCACACAATAAATCCGTCATGATTAAAAAACAAACAAACAAAAAAACAACAAAAACAAAACAAAACAAACAAAAAAACACGAATCATAAAGATCAAGATAAACCAACACCACAGGCTCGTTCTCTTCGTACACGCTCACCACCACCACCGCCACCCACCCACCCACACCCACACCCGATATCTCACAGCTCATGATTATCATAAACGTACACGTTCTCCACCACCCCAACCACTGACTACACCACCACTACCACCACCACACACCCACCTCCGTCCAACATCTCACAGCTCAGACTGTGAACGTCTCGCTACTTTATCCAGCCACCTTCTCTTGCCGGTATCACCATCAGGGTCAGGCTTCACTGCACTCCATACTTCAATGGAGATAATAATTATTATGTTGACATATCCACATTTCTTCTGTCTTTGTTGCTGTGTGCACATGTCAAATGATCGGTATAAGGACAGGCCCGGCGCTTCCTTTTTTGAGGAAGTGTCTGGGTTTGTTCCAATGTACCTTTTATTTACCTGTGTGCCAGCTGAATCGCCGGTAGCGCCGTGAGCAGCACTGACTTGAAGTTGTGTACCTTGTGAATGGAGAGAGTTACCACTTTTTACTATTTGTTAATCGTTTCATCTCCTGGTCTCATTATTTGTTAATTTCTGTGTTTACATCAGTATATATGGGCAAAGTCCAAGTTTAGCATCTTAAATTATTGCACCTGTTTTACAGACGATTTTAGTGCATAATTATATGAAACGATGCTACCATCAGTAGATGTTGTAACCCATTTTAGGGGTATTTCAACTCTTCATTTTGTACGTAATTTCACTGACTCAATTCTGATGCGGATTCAGTCAAACAAACGTGCCACCATCTTGATTTTCCATTTTTCGCCCCACACGCCATGGAAATGTAACCAGTAGGAGCAATAATGTAGGATGCTAAAGTTGGACATTAACCTACTTATGTCTAAGACACAGCCTCCTCTCGCTTCGCTCCCACACCAAACCAACGTTCGTTCCGTCTGCCACTCGAATCACACAAGTCGTCTGCTTCAACAATGATGACTGATCTCGAAGAGTTATCTCCTTATGAAAAGGCTTGAATCAAGTTCAGTTCAGTTCTTTTATTTTCTCTTTTGTGTGTGTGTGTGTGTGTGTCTGTGTCTGTGGGGGGAGGAGGGGTGCGGGGTGAGGGGAGTGTGTGTGCTTGCATATGCGTGTGTGTGTGGTGTGTGTGTGTTAGTCTGTCTATCTGTCTGTCTACGCGCGCCGCGCATTAGTTTGTCGGCTCAGTCCGTTAGCTGTATGCATGCATATTAAATGGCTTTCGCTGACTAACTACGTATTGAGAGGGGGGGGGGGGAGAAAAAAAGAGAGAAATGGTGGTGAAAGGTGTGAGGGCTTACCACTCGACAGGTGCCGCAGGGAAAAACATAAAACAGCTGTCGTGTAGAACCCACATCCTGCATGGACAGACAGGCAACCAATACAACCACACTGAAGAAGTATATGGAGCACACACACTGTTAACGAGAAACGTTACCGAAAAGAAAGGAAAAAAAATTAACTGTTGATTCAGGACGAAATGGGGAGAGGGGAGGGGAGGGGGGAGGAGGCGAGGGAAAGGCGTAAAGAGAAACGTACAGACACACAGACACACATACACAGAGTCAGAAATAGGCACCGGCAGACAGACTCAGTGATGGAAGAGACAGACTGACCGAAAGACAGACATAACCGATTCGGAGAGAGAGGAGAGAGAGGCACAGAATGATACATAGATGTACAGAGATAGTGAAAGACAAACACACACACACACGGAGAGAGACAGAGACACAGACAGACAGAGACAGAGAGAAACAGAGACAGAAACAGACAGACACAGAGACAGATACAGAGACAGACAGAGAAAGCGATATGTGAGACAGCACAAATATTGTTCAGTTTTTGATATGCGTTTGATATCAACAGAAAGAGATACGTAGGGTGCAGCCAAAAAAAAGTGCATTTTAACGTGTGAATTTTATCATGGGAGACAGACAGACAAGCAGATAGTCAGCCAGACAGACAGACACACACACACACACACACACACACACACAAAATCCCCACTCCCACACACCTTCACACAGAAAATTGCTCATTGATAGCTATAGACCAGTTTATCTGATAATTAGAACAACACAATGCGATCGTAAAGAGTAGACGTGGAAAGCATCGTGCGATGTGCCTTCACTGAACATTTCCTGCTCGCAGCGCCAAATTAAAGACACACACAGCCCAGCACAGCCGGTTCCAGTTAGAGTGCTACTTTTGCCACGTTCATTTTGAAACTTGAGTGTCGTCTAAGTTCTTTCTTTCACTCTGTCTCTGTCTCTGTCAGATGTACATGAATGTGTGTGTGAGTGTGTGTGTGTGTGTGTGTGTGTGTGTGTGTGTGTGTGTCAGTGTGTGTGTGTGTGTGTGTGTGTGTGTCAGTGTGTGTGTGTGTGTGTGTGTGTGTGTGTGTGTGTTCGTTCTTTTGTTTAAAGTCTATTCACAATTGTGATTTTAGACGAAAATCCATTACTGACCTTCCCCCATCCCACCCATGCCTTAAATCATCACTACTGTCCCTGTACCTCTCTCCTTAATAGGCATAAACAGAGACAGACAGATAGACAGGCAGACAGACAGACAGACAGACAGACAGAAGACTGAAGTCTCTCCCTATTTCTCTTTCTCTTCTGTCTCTGTGAGAAAGGTAAAAGAAACACACACACGCACACACACACACTCACACACACACACACACACACACACACACACACACACACACACACACCTCTCATTTAGAACGTGAATGCAATGTTGAAAACTTGGGAAAGTTGCAAGTGTCCTTTTAATGGTCGGTGTTTGAGGAGGAAGGGAGCGAAGGGATTGGAGCGCAGAGTATTTACAGCAACACGAAAACTAATTCGGGGTTGTCGCCCATGAGTCGAGAACTGCTGATTTACGGGAGTTTTTTTTTTTTTTTTTTTTTTTCCCAAGCTCGTGGTATTTTGTCTATTAGGGAAAACATACTGGGGAGTCTTTCGAAGTATTCTTCATATTATACTTATCTGTTTTACGTCCGGCATGTAGGCGATATGACGTTCTTTCTATCTGTCTTTCTGTATCTCTGTCGGTCTTTTTCTGACATCACATCTCTTTCTGTCTCTGTCTCTCTGTCTCTGTCTGTCTGTCTGTCTGTCTCTCACCCGTCAGCCTCAACGTACCTCCAAGGACTGCATGTCGTTTTCAGTCATAGACATCCTTAAAGCATTTGGCAGAGCATATAGGGAACACAGACAAAAGATACTAAAACTGAGTATTTCAGGTACTTAGGTGAACAGAGTACATGTGGTAACTTCATGCCCGCTTCACAAAGCATAATCATAGGTATACTCAGTTCTCAGGGTTAGAGGCCGTGCTGATGACGCCTTGTTAGAA